>CM035794.1:22712379-22879879 GCA_020466265.1 Siphamia tubifer | reverse complement strand
GTATGGAGACAATGACTCCAAGATAGGCTGGATTCATCCTGGTGCTCTATTGCTCCCTACTTTTACATACGAGTGCAAGTTTGCCGCTTCGGATTTCAAAATGTACAAACTAAAGATGAAAGGTCGATTTTCAACTTTAGTCCCACAGTTGGTTCTGAGGCATACTTACCTACCCTGTGCATTGCAGTTGAAGAACCTGTTAACACAGAGTAATCTTGCTCATCTGCAGTGGTGCATCTTCTGGAGCTGTGGTCCTCAAATGATCTTGCCACAGTTTTCCCACGATTGTCACAACCAACCTTTACAGAATTAAAACTAAGCAACAGAATACCATGAGCTTTGTTTTAGTGACAAAATATCCATGTACTTTCCATTTATAACATGGAGCATATTACTCCAATTATAAACAAGTTAATATCAACAAAAATACAAATAAACATTCAGACACAAAATAAGCAAAACCACTGAGCAGAGACCGTTCCTTTGAATCATTAGTGTTTGTAAATCCATACACTCAGTCAAAAATGTTTATGTAAACTTAAATCTGTCAGCATACATATTAATAAACACATTTATACATTCAATTTCAATATAGACATGTAAATATGCTGACGTGAGCATCAGTGCTCATTTTCATCCATAGTAGTGTTGTCACAATACCAATACTTTGGTACCGGTACCGTGATCAACATGTATTTCAATACTGCGATACATTTTCAAATAAAAAGAGAAAATCAGAAAATGACATTGCTCACTTTATTAATCGAAAATCCTATCAACATAAACAGTAATTGTAACAACAGTTAAATAAAAGGAATTAAACCAGAGCAGTGAGAGCATGGAAAATGAGAATATGCTCATATGTGTCGTGCTTTATGTTGAAAAAGAATTGGAAAGTCAAGACATTTTTGTATTGAATCCGTTATTATTTGGAAGACGTATATACATAAAGCAAAATGGAATGGAAGAGCATCACTAATTCAACTATTTAAAATGGAAATGTAAGAGGCCAAACTGTCAAGGACACGAGCTGAAGACGAGTTGACTTGCAGGTCATGTTGATGTTCGGTCTGCATGCCATTCTGCTGGCCATACTAGCTGCTCGGGTACCCCATCCCTGTCACCCGTTGAGATGTGGTTGTAACTACTGCTGCTGTGCTGCTACCCATCAGGGGGGCTACACTGATGTTCAGGTTTACAGTGGTAGTCATCAGGGCCTGGGGCTCTGTCAAGTCCACAAAGCCTTTGGAACACCAGGAGAAGCAGGTGGAGCCGTGGAGCAATGAGACTGCCACTAGCTGGGTTGGTAGTGAATTCCTTGTGGTCCAGGTTTTAATTCCACATCACTGTCAAGGAGTAAGTTTCTGCGATTTCAGTGAGGCCTCAGTTGGACAGAGATATTTGTCTTTCCTCCTTTTTTGAGGTGACTCTGACATGGCCATTATCCAGAAGTTCGCTAAATAGGAGGAGTTGGCTTTTCACAACTGGGAGGAATTTACTCTGATTGTCTCAGTTTAAGGCAAGATGATGTATCTGTAGTAATAGTAAGTACAAAATTAAATCCTTAAATAACATTCACTTAATTGGTGTAATCATCATAGAGTGACCAAGGTTTTTCTAATCTTTCTTGCATAAAATAGTTGAAATTGTTTGAATGTTTAGCACGGCATTCTGCTTGGTTAATCTGTGTTGCCCATTTCTCTTTCTTCTTTATCTTCCATACACATTTTCATTTATGTCTTGAAGGAAGCCTTAAGTTGGATAGACCAGCATTCAGTAGACTTCATTTCCCACACCTTAAATAAACCACATTGTGAGTCAGGCAAGATGTTAAGAGCCAATGTAAAATCTGACTCAGCAAAAGCAGAAGGCAAAGAGTTCTGGTGATTGTCAAATCATCATCATCATCATCATCATCATACCAAAAAGACATCAGTGTTGACATTATGGGGTCGAGATCCAGGTTATATTGGAATAAAATGGGAAAAACAAAAGGTAAGGACTTCAGTCAGTTCACTCCTGCATTTAGTCAAACTTCTTGATTTTTCAAATGCTCCCCAACAACTGTGATGGTTTAATGAGCAGGTCTCCATCCATCAAAGCTTAAGTTTGACTGTTAAATTGTCCCTAATTTGAGTAGTTCAATATTAAAAAAGAAAGATGAGTGTAGATATGCAATGCATAGTGAATACTATAGGCTGAGCCTAACTAATGTCAAACTTACCCCGTCCGCAGTAAGGCTGTCCTGGCACAAATTCGGCAGCGTTGACCCAGTCTTTTTTCCCTGGTCCAGGTGTCAGCCTATTGGGTTCGGGGTCTGATGGGCCGGCCAGCGAGGCAGAGGGCAGCGGCAGCGTCTGTGATGTTGGCAGTTCCTCCTGCTTTGTCTGTTTGCAATGTTCAAACCTGAGAAAGCACAGAGCCATGGCAGTTACAGCACACGTGAATTACACACACACACACACACACACACACACAGGGCAGACTGACCGTCTGGACGTTCTGGAGAATACCAGAACGCCCGGTGCTGTAGGATGGCGGCTGTGCAGCCATCACAGAATTTATTTTTTTCTTATAAGCTACTGTTCCACATCCAGACCGATAGGAGGCAACACTGTGGCTGCAGGTCCATAGATGCACAAACTCACTCGTTACTCAGTTGTGTGCAAGTGATGTCATTGGTTGACCAAGAATAGCAGATTATTGAAAATTATTGAATCAAAATGATAGAGAGAGCTACATTCAAAAGCTCACTTTGAGTAACGGGGTCCCGCTACCAGACCCCTATGGGATCACGGAGTGGGAGTACAATCGTGAGAATTAGGCAGATCTTTAGTTATTTAATAGAGAAGCCCAGTGTCTACGTGAAGGAGATAATACAGCGATCCAAATCCAATCGTCATATGTGACCATGTACACAAAGTTAAATACCACGAAATCGCCAGGGAGTTTTGCGTGTTGGCAGTTGAAATTCTTCCCAGCCAAAGACAAGGCCACAGGACTTGCATGCATAGTGCTTGGGCTACTGGGCATGCAAGTTTGAAAACTGCATCCTGACAGTGAATTGCACTTGTGTTATGGGGTAACCTATGATGGTCATGCGAAAACCTATGCCTTTTAACGAAGTTATTCATGTTGGTTTATAGTGACTGTGGTAGGGGTTACCTGGTTAATATGTCTGAGTTTTACGCTGTCCTGTGCCTGCTAGTTAATTATGCTGCTTGTTGTTTAGGTTAAATTGCCCACATGGTCAGTTGTGTGTTCCGTCAGTTGAACGATATGATCTATTATTTAATCCATCTATTTCTCTCCATTTCAGAGTAGCTTCATGTTGCAGCCATGTAGCAGCAATTTTATTTAGTGTTGAGCGGTTGTTTTAATGGTGGCAGTGCTGAGTTCTTTAAACTCCGGTGGCTTTGTTTTGAGTCAATATTGCGCACACATTCAGTGATGACATAGTTTTGAAAATAATCTATACTGCTGGTGCTGCTAATCCTTAAAAGATGAAAAAAGGGGTGGGGCTGAGAAGGTGAGGGGAAAAATTAGCCAGTTAGAGAGCGAAGCATCTAAATGTTGGAAACTGACAGGAATGCCGGTGCCAGCAGCAACAATGTTGTAGGCGGCGCCAGCGGTTGTGAGAGCCAGACCGCTGTGCAGGATACCATGAGTTTTTGTGTGTTTCAGGCAGTCCCTTCACCTCCACCATTGCTCAGCAGAGAGACATTTAAAGAATGTACTTTATTTCTCAGTGAGTATTTTATACTACAGCCATGTTTCCACTATGCAGTACGGTACAGGTCTGGTCGGGTACGGTACGATCTCTTCTGGACGGCTTGCATGTCCATTGTCTAGGCAGACCTTTAGAAGGAGACGTGCCGTTTCGTGGAAGTGTCATCACGTCATATGAGGTGTGCCACCAGCTGGGAGTATAAACAAACAGAGCGGCGAAGTAGAGGAATAACAGTCATTTCCAGTACTTTCTTTCGGAACCTCTCCAACTGTTATGGTCCTTTACCCACTGATAATCACGGCACAGTTTTTTTTTTCTGCGTAATCCGGCACTGGGCCGCCGATAGAATGAAGCCCCTCTCTGCCAATTTAGCCAAAACCTAGCCTAGGATCTAGTCTGTCCCCAGTGGCCGCAAATGGCATTTGCTACGGGGAGACAGACTAGACAGCCTAGGATCTGAAAATCCAAAATGGGTCGGACCAATCAAATTGCGAGGGGCGGGATTGGAGCCCGCCCTGCCTCATGACGGCACAAATACGACACGTAATGTTGTAGTCGCAGAGACGTAGCAGCTAGCACACATTGCCGTAACACCAGTTGCTAGCTGCTAGACAACATGGCTCATCACCAGGAACAACCATTCGAGCTGGCTTTGGCAGCAACGCTAGGGGATTTAAAATTACAGTTTTCCCTGCGAGAGGAGCAGAAAACGGCACTTAAGCTGTTTTTGGAAAAAAGGGACGTTGTCGGAGTTTTGCCCACCGGGTATGGCAAAAGTTTGATTTATCAGCTGGCTCCGCTAGTGGGACGACGCATGGGTCTGCACAACCCGCTGGTGATCGTTGTGTCACCCCTTTTAGCCCTAATGGATGACCAGTTGCAAGAGGCCGAAAAACTGGGAATACGAGCAGCACAACTTGGCAAAGACGACCCGGAGGAGATCCGAAGCGGCCGGTGCCAAATAGTGTACGGGAGTCCTAGCTAAGCTGCTGCACTCGTTTTGAGACTACATTCTGGTGTGTTCTTCTGGTGACGCTGTCTACAAAATCCATGTTCATCGCTCTGATTGGTTGGCTCTGACTGGTTACCCATCCAATAGCATGGCGTTGTGTAAAGAGAAAACTTGACAGACAGCGGTTATCCCGCCCACAAATTCCCCTAGACTTTCTAGACTTTCCCCCGTAGCAAATGCAGTTTGCGGCCACTGGGGACAGTCTAGATCCTAGGCTAGCCAAAACCAGCTAGAACACTTTTTCATTGCGAACAGCCCAGTCCAACTCCCGCTGCACCTCCTCCTCGACAACAATGCACAATAAAACTAGTACCTCATCACTACTCCAAACTCTATTGCCAGGCATCATCTCTTCTTTTCCAACACAGATGGACTTTAAAAATGGTGTGGTTTGTTGTTCTTACAATACCGCTGCGCAATGACTCTTTTCCTCAGCCAATCACTATCTGGCAGTGCTTGGCTCCTCCCAAATGGGAGCGGTACGGTACGTTTGGGACTCCAAGCAGAAGGGTGACCAAAATAGTAACGGGTACAATGAGACCAGTACGCCATCGCCCTAATGGAAACGCTAAAATAAGCATACCATTCTGAACTGTACCGTACTGAACTGCATAGAGAAAACAGGGCTTATGCTCTTAACACAACTTTAAGTTAACAAAAGTGATATAATTGGAAAGGTAAAACATTAGAAGATGCAAGTACTTTGAGATCTGTGTCTGATGACTTTTCATTGCTGTAGGCTGGGCCGAGTCAAAGTCCCAGTCTGCAAACACACACACACACACTGTCCACAAGAAAGGATGAGATCTAGATCACTGTGGCTTAAATTGTGAAAATAACTCATGTCTTCACACACACACATATAGCTATATCTAATATATATATATATATATATATATATATATATATATATATATATATATATATATATATAGTAGCCACATAATTCAAATAACTTTACAAAGAGCCAATGTAAAAGTAAAGTACTGTTAAGTACATCTAAATTCTTTTACATCACCAAGTTACATTATCTTATAGATTATATTTTTGTCATCTTCAGGCCCTTAAAAGTGAAATATTATTTTTTCAGCATTTAAAAATGGTACATAATCAGAGGGTTGGCCTTGCACAGTATGGACTTTTAACATTAACAATTCAGGAGAAGGTTAGATAATTTCTACACCGAGATGCTGCAGATGAGTGTTTGCTGCTGACCAACTACTGCATCATTGAAAATCATCCAAAATCACTCTGGTCAGAATGAACTGCCCTGGTAGAAACCATGCTGGTGGAGACAGTTTAATCAACGGCAGTCAGAATTTATTTCACAAAGCTACTGACAACCTTCCCTTCCCTTATAAACAATGAGGGGCTTTATTAGCTGATAACTACATAAAAATGTATACTGGAATCACATTTCTGTTCTTGAAAATCCTGCACTGATTGGCCTCATACTGATGTTTAACATAGTGAAAATCATGACAAGGATCTAATCCTAATCAATAAATTACATTTATATTGTTACAGGGGCATAAACATGCATAATCCACTTCATTTAGGCTCACTAACAGTCCACATATCAGTTCTTAGTGTGGCTGAATGACAAAAACATAGAAAAACAAAAAAATAAATAAAACACACACACACACACACACACACATATATATATATTCTACATGCATTTGTTTTCCAGATATGTTTGTTGAGTTTTGGTAGAAATACTGTCAAGGAAGCACTGGAAATGAATATTTATAATTAGCATTTCATTTAAATTTATGTGCTGTTGAATTGTTTAGGGTTTTTCTGTGGAGTAGATTTAGGTCTTGTATCCATGTTGGCCATTAAAGTAGAAAGACTGTACAGTTAACGTGACCACTTCGACATTTGTTTATTTATCACATGACTGAGTGAACAATGTTATCACACAGTCCAGATTTTCCTCCCACTGCATAGGCCTACTGTAACAGTAACAACTGCATGTTTCTTTGGCTGATTTGATGCTGAAAATAATCTCCAAACATCCAACCTCCATGAACCTACAACTAAACAGAAAAAAAGAGACTCCTAGTGAATGTTCCCATTGTGAATCCATTTAATGGGTCTGAAGTCTACAGAGACAGAACAAAAACAACGCACAGACATTGAATTTGACCTTCAGTTCTGTTCAGTTTTTGTGGGACAGTGCAGTGGTTTACTTCAGTAAAGACATGATCTGGAACACTGTGACTCACACTGCACTTTCCCGTCCTTCAACTTGATTAGGATATTTTAGTTGTGTACATACCAGACTGGGAGTTGGAATGTAAACTGGTATTATCCATGTGTGGCTGTTTTTAGGTGGAGATCGCACCCCAAGGAATTACACAAGACGGTGCTTCACAAACACAAACACAAACAAAAACACACACACACTGCCCCTCAAGGCTTTGAAATGGAATGACTTCAGGACATGTTGACATTATAAAGGATGCTATTCAACGCATCATCTAAAGCACCGATTCAGAAAAGAAAACGAAGTGCAGATTTACGTTTGTATACATCCATTGTTTACTAAGACATTTGCGTCAGAACTACTGCTATAAAGTTGTAGGGTTATTCAAACAAAGAGCCCTCAAAACTGCTGAGCTTCTGAAAGACCTTGGCTTCAAAGATAAAGGCCTCATGACAGGAAAACAGAATATTTTAATGAGTCGATCACAGACCACAGCTAGAATACAGACTATATTTAGGAGCAGTGTCTCGTGTTTTTTTCCCAGTTGAGATAAGGATGTATTCTGGGACCCTCATACATGCAAGAAAAAAAATAAATAAAAAAAAAATAGGCCTTAAACTATGCATCAGCATTACCAAAGGAATATGTCAGAGGACAAATATAAACTGACCCAGTTTCTATAAATCACCGAACAAATCTGAAGCAAACTTTTGAACTGTCCCAAAAAAACAAAAAAGTGGGTGCAAATACTACAAATTAAAAGACCCATGTGTTTATCAAGTCACATAGCCCCATGAACATGAAGAGGTCATTTTAAAAGACATTCTGATAAAATACAAAGTTTAAATGTTCGTGTGACTTTGAGCACATTGGCTCTTATAGCAAGAGAACAATGCAGTTTCAGTTGTTCACTTTCCCAACTTTCGGTAGGACTTTTTTCTCTACCCCAGACGGGACACATGAAATTAACTACCCTTTGTCACAGTGCCATCCATTTTCACTACAGCAGAGATATAAAAAACAAAGTGGGTTAAAAAAAAAAAAAAAAAACTGACATGACTTTTACTGGTACAAATGCACTCCCATATCTTGCAGAAATTATCTGTTTTATCTGTCAAACATATTTAAAAGTAACCACTAATACTAGCAATGTCACTTCAACCTTTGAAAAGTTACAGCACCTATCTGTTTTTGTTGACACTGAGGATACAGTACACTTCTTTCAATACACTTCATTTTAATTCTTATTAGATAAAAGTGAGTGGGGGCTCAGTGCTAACATTCAGTGTTGAATATGGAGGAGGTTTGTAGCGTGTGTGTAAAGCTTTGTGTGGTAAAAGTAGACCAGCTGGACTGGCAAAAAAAAAAAAGTTACATAATGTAGTAATCAAGTAATGTTACATCCTGCTTTTTTTTTGTAGAAATTTGGCTGTGTCTTGAGAAGCCACTGTAAATATGATGACCCTATAGGTGTTGTACGATGCCAAAGGGTAAAGGAATGGGGTACGGATGGGTACAGTACTTGTATTGGACAGCTATCCCCGTTAATCTGCTGCTTTAATTCAAATAATTTCAGTGTGATTCACAAATAAGACCTCATTATGGCACCCCATTTTGATGGCTCTTTCCTAAAGGCCTCTGCATGCACTTGCGGCAAAGTGTTGCAGTTAATTCTTAATTTGTCGCAGATATTTGTAATTTAGGCCAGTGTGGGGAGTATATGGCCTGCGCTATTCATAACACAGAAATGTGTAACTTAGCGACAACACACATTCTCAGAAAGCACCTGGGAGACAAGGTTTTTAGCACGCTCTGTGCTAAAAACACATTCACACGAACTCGCAAGGATTTCCCACCTGGATCCCCACTCCCCACATCAAGCCCCTTTATTGTCGAAAAAACTTGTCTCGCAGATTTTTCCACTTTCTCATGCACTCAGCTGAATCGATATCCACACGGGTTGTCTTCAACAATGACGGCCGTGTGCACAAAACAAGACGGGAAGGGAAGTGCATGCAGTGTAGATGTAGAATGGACCAATCAGAGGCCTCTTTTCTGGTCTTCTCTGCGACACTGTCTGCAGTAGATTACATTTTCTGGGAGGTGTGCGCAACTCTCTGTGCCAGGGACGAAAGAGTCTGCAACATACCTGCGACACGACGCAGACAACTTGGCTTCGGAATATAAATAGGCCTTAATATATCGAGATTCCTGTTTGTTTTGAAGTTGGTGCATAGTTGGCAGAATTCTCACTGCTGTTATGGTAATGTTCTGCTCTAATGGCCATTTTTCATCAGGACCATGAAGGGGATGTTTAAAAATCTCCGTGTATGTCAACCTGTGTTTCCACTACATGGTATTGGCTCTACTCGGTTCTACTCCAGTCAGCTCGTGGACCACATAATTTCCTTGAGAGTGCTACTATCGTCCCTGGATGTCATCAAGCTCATGGTGGATTCTTTTCATCAGCCACCAAAGACAGAACTGTCTCAACCTTTTTGAATGCTGAAGCAGGACAAAAATAGTTTCTCAACATATTAACTTACAAGCAATGCCATCGGATTTTAACATTAGAAATAAATGCAGATATGCGAGTAAGGCCATGTGATGTTCATAAAAACTATTGCCTACTCACCTTTTCAACTATATTTTTTGTGGTCAGGCTAGTTAAAAAAAAGCGGTTGGTTTCAGGTCATCGACCCGCACATCACTGGTAGATACCAAAAATCTAGGACCGGATACCATGGGACAGAGTCTTTTTTTCATCGCGGAAATGCAACAAAGCAAGTAGAATTAGGTAGAGCCGATACTAGTGAAATTGCGGCATTAGTCACATAGTCCGTGCTGATGTGTCCCATTTAATCCAGTCCACTTATTTCCCCTAATCAGATCTTTCTTTGCAATCACTCATCAATCTCTGATGAGCAAGAGGCTCAGTATAATATCAGTTCGAGCTAATTATTTCATTGTTTAAATGCATATTCAAAGGTCAAAGGTAAAAATTAATAACACATCATATCTGCTTATTCTTATGGAAGTAATATCTCAGAAGCCTCAATATTTTTGTTTCTTATTTGTTAAACAATGGACTCAAGAAGGAACTCATGACAATCTTTTAATCAATTGTCCACGGTCAATCTGAACTCACAAAACACATTTACATGCAACTGAGAAAAGTGTATGGACAGATTATAAAACAAGGGTAGCAGATAAATCTCATGAAACTTCCAAATGTTTAATCATTATATTGTCACCAACAATGACAATGTTACTGTAAACAGCAAATTTCCTCATAATGTGCCAGACTAATTTAAGAAATTCCATGTGTGATTAAATGTGATATGATGTTCAAACTGCCAACACAAATCACACCTGTTTTAGAAAAATAGAATAAATAGAAGGCCTGAAAAGCATGCTCACAATAGGCCTGTTTATATGAGAGTTCTTAACCCTGTTTAATTCTGAATAAAGGTTAATTCCGCTTTAAGGTGACCGATTCCAGTTGAAAATTCTGAATTAAACTTAATTCTAAATAAAGTCACTGTTTTATTCCAATGTTAAATCTCAATAATTCCTGTCACATATAAAGAGTTAATTCTGCTTTAACATAATTCTTTACATTTATATTATTCTTTAACATTATCTTGTCGCGATGACATACGTATTTCGTGTTGATGACGCATTAGCGTAGGAACATTTTCCAAGATGGCTGTATGAAGCAAGCATTGGGAATCACGGTGATGGTAAAGTATTTAATTGGAGAACCTAATTCTCCAATTAAATCTCTATTTAATTGTAGAATTGGAATAATTAAATATAATGGAAAAAAAGTTCAACAAAGCAGGAAGTGGATGCGAATGTTTTCTGATGGTAAACATCAAGATGTGACACGGGCATTCTGTCCAATCAGAATCCTCTGTACCCCCAGCTCTTAAAGCCGTATTAACTAGAGTGGAATACACCCATTTCCTATGTAAACGCTTATTCAGAATTAACATGTCCATGTAAACACGAAGGAAATATCTTTAATTCCAAATTACTTTTTTCTGACTAAATAATTAGGAATTAAAAAACACCATGTAAACGTACGGATTAACAGTTGATGGACCTCTCAGTGGCAATGTTAACAGATTAGATAACCTGTCTCATAGCTGGTGTGGGCTATGTCATAACAAATTATTATTTTTCATATGTGAGCAAAATGCGTCATTTAACAAGCAACATTTTTCACATCCAATACCTTTCAGACTAGTTTTAATGTTTAGACTACATCAGAATGCATCACCAACAAGAAAGAGAATATCTCGTGTGATACCGCCCTCTTTTTCTGTTCCAAGGTCAAAAAACAAATCACAGAATAGCTTCAACTCTTCACTTTACCTTAGAAACTGTGGTAAAATGAAGTCATGTAGGTGAGGATTATCAATAAGAACCTCACAGTAGAAAGTAGGGCAGACAATAGTAGGACCCCAGCAGTAACATTTGGACATGGGCAACACGCAGCAATTTAACAAGGAAGCTGCAAATGCAGAGGGACTGAAGACAGTATGTCTGAGGTGGAATGGTCAGAGTTGTTACACTGACAGTTAATGTGTGTTGCTTCAAAATGTCAATTCATGCAGTGAACAACGGGGATGAAAACATTCCACCTAAGACACTGACAGTAGTGTTTGAGCCACACAGAGAACCAAAGGTTACAAAGCTTGTGTCATGTTTTAGAAAGATGAGGTTTCCTATTAGCATATAAGGCAGCAAAGTGAGATCCAGTCAGCCATGGGTGTTTTTAATGCAGGCTGAGAAGGGACACAAATCTGTCAACTTGTGACTGACTCACTTCATCTCCATACATGTCTGAACAGGACTGGAAATACTCGGCAGTCTCATGACGGTACGCACCAACAAACAACTTTAAATATGATTAACAGCATTGTTGTAATGGCCGTGGATTCACATGGAATCATCTCCAACTGTGTTCTCAGCACACAATGCAATGACAACTGCACAGCCACCCCCCCCCCCATGACTAACCGGCCATCACAGCATGTGCATGCCATTGCACAATAGGAAGACTTGCCCTGTGCGTCTTCAGTGTCCTCTGTGATGGAGAGAACACACTGTTAACCAGTCAGTCTGTTCCCAGAAAGCCACTGGAGAATGAACTGGATGAGTGGGAAGAGGAGGGGAGGAGGGCTGCTACAGCTATGCATAAATAAATGTGAAAAGAGGGAGCTGCAGCAGAATGAACCTGGGGAACCCAGCAACAGCAGTGGAGGGAGGGGGGGGGGGGGTGCAGAAGCTAAACACAGAACGTTATGCAATTGCCATGCAGGCTGCAGTGCACTCTGTCTGGCCTGGGGCTGCAAGAGAGAGAGGGAGGCTGAGAGACACAGAGGCAGAGTGGCAGAGCGAGACAGAGCCCATCACAATAGACAGAGCCTTGGGAATTCGACCATAATAAACCCCCACAGAGACTCAATACAGGGTGCACCGCTGCAAGGGGTCACCAAAATAATGAGGACACCCTGCTTATTCCATCACAAGGATGGAGGAATGTCACTGCTACCGAACAACAACAATAACAACAAAAGCTCAGCGCTATATACTGCACACCAGAGGCTTTCTATCGGAACTATCTCCATCTACTCAGCTAAATGGAGCAGGTATCAGAGGGACTGATGCATGTGGGTACTGTTGGGGTGCTGCTGCTGCTCCGTGTGTCTCGTAACTATGGGGATCCTCGTGAAGCCAGACATAGAGCAGACAGTGTCTGTACAAAGCTGGCTGCTGCTGTCTGGGTACACTCAAGCTTGACAACAGACTGGAGGCCTAATCCCGTTCTCAAAAGACCATACCGATGCATGGCTCACTCAGTTTGCAATAAATGAGGACTGCTGACCAATGTTTTCCAAAATCTCAGTCAAAGATAAGACTTTAAGCTCAAGTGGATAAGCAATACCAATTAGGCAACTAAATCATGTTTTTTTTATTCTCCGTTTAATTTACTTCATTTTATCAATTTCATCTGATCGTCTTCCTCCTGTTCCTCTGGTGTATGTGTTACTGCACGGTCAGGTTTGTTTCAACCGTGTGCATGTGTTTACAATTCCCTCTCTGCAGACAAACTTGACTTGATGTGCATCTCTCATGTTCATGGGAGGTTAAATATGAATCTTAAGCTTTCTTCATAAAATTAGCATAAGATATTAGTCTCTTTTCCTGAAGCCACAATTGAATTCACATTCTCTTCCTCTTTGGATTTTTGTTCCTGTTCCTCTCCCATAACAGTGTAATCTTCAGTTTACCAACTATTGCGCCACAGAAAGACAACATGCACAGATGACATTTCAAAGTTGTACATTTTACTTGCGTCACAGCTTGAGATTCAGTAGAAGATATCACCACGTGGCTTGCACACACACAGCGTACTACATTTCAATTACCTAGTCAAATATTAAGTTACTTTGCAAATATGTAAATATTTTATAGTTTAATTTGAGGTTTTTTTCTCTCTTTTAATGTGGGTTTGTAAACTGTTGTTGCATGTGGGTTTTGTGACTGTAAAAGGCTTAAAACCTCACAAAAATATCTGTTATCTTCAACTTTAATTTTAACCAAAGCAAATCAGCATATTTAAGAAAAATAAATGACAATTTCACATTTAGGTTAATATTAAAGATAATAAAAATATATATTTGGCCACTTGGCCCTAAAGGGAACTGCAAAATAATAAATTGCATACTGTACCGCAATGTTTTATATTTTAAATTATATTTTGACAGTAAAATACATAATTTATCAGGCCCAGGTGTTCATTTTTAGATCGCAGAGTCTGTAATCAAAACCAGACTGGCAGAAATAAGCATAACACAAGAGAAAAAAAATAGACAATTAGATGATACAAACTTTACAATCAATCAATCTGCATGTTGTACAAAGTTTCAGCCATATCATCCAGACTAATCTATAGGGCTCAATCAGAACTACAAACAGACAAACCAAGCATTGTCATTTCTTACTAAAATTATGGATGAGGCCAATCCGATCCGGTATCGGTTATCAGGTTCTGATATAAACGTAATTCACGTAGCTATTGGAAATGTCTGATCCAATCTGCGAATATTTCCAATCCACACATTAACATTGTCGGCTGAAATGACTCTCCAACCATGGTTCCCTGTCAGCTGCTCTGCTACCTGCTTGCAAAATGTCAAATACATTTCCTAAACGGGGACCCATGCCATTTCATACCATAGTTTGTAGTCAGGTACAAGGCTCAACATGTCCGCTGTATGGAAATACAGATAGATACACCGCAAAACAATACAGCAACGCGCAATGTCTGCAAAGTCATTGTACCAAGAGGTGGACGCTCCGTTGCGACCTACAATACAACAAACTTAATAAAACATATGCAAAAACCACCACTGTAAAGACCACCATGACTACTGTCTGTAGCCACGGCAGGGCTGAAATCACAGAGTAGCCAACAGGAATGACTTCAGTAGTCATTCCAAAGACAAGGTAAACTTCCACCAGACAATGTGAAATCTAAAGAGATCACTGAGGTGTTTGTTTTGTTTTAAAGAATAGTTAGAGTCTGGTGATTAGTTTAATCCAGATCACCAAAGGCAAACCTGCTCCCGCACTTCATTTGTGCCATTAAGATCATGGGTTGCCTTGAGTTAAAAAAATATATATTAACAAGCCAACTTGAAATCCTGCTGCCTGTACTTTGTTAACCATAATGATGATAATGTTGTAACAAACACTTTTGATATTGGAATCAGCAGATATTGGGATTGGATCAGAAGTGAAAATGTGTGGATCGCTGCACCCCTAACTATAATAAGACAAAATCCAGACCAGAGTCAAAGTCATTTCCATAACAACAGAAACCCTGTTGAACATTCCTTACTCCAGACAGGATGGTGGAAAACATCTACTGAAGAACATGTTGTTCAACAGCAGAGCAAAGCCATTACTCCTACAGACAGGAGTTTCTTACATTGACACAAAGCAGTCAGCTTTGTATACTGTCAACATGTTGCGATGCAGTTGTCTCAAGTGTCAGATCACTTGAGGAACAGGCTGCAGTGACTTGTTTGCTCCACACAAAGCTGCTGTGCTGTCACTTGGCTGAGAGCATGGCCACTTTTAGAAAGGAGGTTGTTATGCTGCTGAAAGGACAACTGGCACCACTTTTTTAGGCATGAGCAGCTGACTTTAAACTTAAGTCACCACAGTATACACGTATAATTTATCTCCTCGTCATATTTGGGAAGGGTCATCAGTCATCCCACTTTAAGTGGATCTTGTGTCCAAAGTCTAAATGAGCCTAAACGTTGGCATTAGAGAAGTAGTGAATGAGTAGTTTACTGGAAAAATGTCAAAATATTTTTCTAGTAGTCTGGCAACAAAATGTTGACAAATGGTTTGCCAGGCAACAGCAGAAGACATACAAAACAGCAATAGAATTCACTCTACAGAATCTATTAAAATGGTTACATAAAATGATGGAAATGGTGATGACTCCAATGCTGTTTTGGGATTACAGAAGGCAGCCTATATTTGTTTTATTATTTTTTTTATTTCAGATGGCAAACAAACAATTACTGAATAACTGAAAATGTATTTTGTCCATTCAAATGATTTGATGCTTGAAACTGACTTCTTCTTCAAATTCCTTATTTTTAACTCCAGCAGCAGGAGGATGATACAATGTAAAGCAGTACAAATGTGTCTCAGTGTACCTTTTCTTCAAAGAAACATTGATTCTTTTAGCTAGAATATGATCAAACTCGCAGATAAAGAGACAAAGAACACTATTTTGGTTGTGCTCATTTTTCAGACAAAAATTAATAAGAGTTGCAAACATCATTTGAAGTCGAATTGTCAGCAATAGCAGCATTTCATTGTCTCTCTCTCACACACACACTCTTTACCTGCAGCGGTCTCCAAACGCACAGTTTCCCTTCTGAAAGAACTTGCAAATCATGGTTGCTGGTTTGCTGTTGGTCAGATCGTGAGAATATCGACAGTTTTCTCCTTCTTTACAAAGCCCATGCATGAAATATCTGAAAACACACACATACACAATACAAACAAAGCTTTCTAAATAACAAGAAACATTTTCACAGTGACATGTCAGAGCTAAAGGGTGAAAGGCCTAAACACCAAACAAACACACACACACACACACACACACACACACACACACACACACACACACACACACACACACACACACACACACACACACACACACACACACACACACACAAACAGGAGCTAAAGTGAAACTGACAATGACGCGCTTCACTTTCATAACGCACTCAAGCTAACTGGGTTCAACAGCAACATCATAATTGTACGTTAGCCTGAGTGCTATACAACGTTAGCTAAGATTTCAACTGAATAGTAAGTGTCGAAAAGTTGTTTATTTAAACGTTGGTTAGTTTCACTTTAATGTCCCCGATTGTATCAAGACAGTAAGTTAGTTAACATTAGCATTAGAGCTCATTCCATTGTGTTTGTCGACAGTTGTTTTCCGTTGACTGTATGCTACCTCATGCTAGCCGAGGTGAAGACATATCTGTGAAACTAGTCGTGAACCTATCAGACGTTACGGCTACGTGACCATAACACACCGAGCATAACAACAGTCCTCGTTCGGCTAGCTAGCAAACAGCTGAGCCGAGTAGGACGGTGTTGTCATCCGTTCCCGACCCGAACAACGGCCGCCGTTTGGGTCTCAAACGACACATAACGTCTCTGTGTTCGACAGGTAGACGTGGGTTCGGCTTGTCTTACCTGCAGGTTACGTGTTTGGTCCAACCTCCTGTTACTGCCGGAGCCGCCGTGGACGCTGCTGCTGCTGCCTCCGCCATTGCTGTTTATGTTGAGGAGCTCCGGCCGGATGTTCCGGACAGATGTCCGCCAGGGGGCACTGCACTCACAGTTTGATCAAGCTGCCGCACACAGGCTTTGTGCGGACTAGAAATACTGGACAACCCCCCAAAGAACCACTGGTAATATTAGGATTATGAGCAAAAGCACACAGTTACAGGAGGGTCATTCAAATCAGAATTATGAGAAAACAGGCAGAATTGTGAGATTAAAGTTAGAATTGTGATGGAAAAATCCACAATTATAAGATTAAAGTTAGAATTATGAGATAAAAATCAGAATTCTGAGGGAAAATTTTAGACTTTTGAGATTAAAATCTGAATTCAGTGACAAAAGTCAGAATTCTGAGGAAGCACTTAGAATTCTGAAAGTAAAGTCAGAATTCTGAGATTAAAATTAGAACAGTTAGAAACATTAGAAACTGTAAATGGACTGCATTTATATAGCGCTTTCCCACCTTAATGGTGCTCAAAACGCTTTACATTAGCCTCACATTCACCCATTCACACACTAGTAGATTTCTAAGGTTCTGTCAGTCCTACTGGGACGTCAGGGTTCAGTGTCTTGCCCAAGGACACTTTGACATGTGGACAGCTAAAGCCAGGATGCGAACCGCCAGCCCTTTGATCTTTGGATGACCTGCTCTACCATCTGAGCCACAGCCGCCCAAACAGTCAGAATGGGGAGTTTAAGTCTCCGCCCCTTCCGGGAGGCTCATTGGGGCTAAGATTGGAAAATGAATGAATGGTATTCAATGGGAAGTAAAATGTTGAAATCGTATCTGGTTTGTCATGTGGCCTGAATCACACACATTGTAGCTCATAATATATAATAATATAATTATAATTATTGATGTGCATTTCAACTGCTTCTGTTAACCAACGGTTGATTCATTTGTAAGTAAAACCCATTAATAATTGGGACTACATGTCCTACCCTACCTTTGAGACTTGAGTTTTCTTTAACAGTAACACACATGTGGTAAAAATTTCATTAGTTTTGTTCCGGAAGCATTTTATTTGTAGATCACTGTATTTATTTGTGTCTCAATTTCCATGAACTGTATAGATCAACTAATTAACAACTACACTGTAGATTTTGCAGTGTTAATTTGGAGACAATGGGACCAAATACACTCTAGAAGAAGTTAAATAAACTCTCTAAGTGTTGATTTAACACTGTAAAATTTACTGTGTATTATCAACAGAACAAAAAAGATCTATACTCTCCACTATTTGAAAAATGCAACAAAAAAGATGAAAAAAAGTTTTCTCCACTGACATTTATGACATTTTACAGTAAGACAGCAATAAAACAAAAGTACTAACAATTTTACAATAAAATGAACAATGTCAAAGGAAAAGAAATTCATAATTATGTTTGTTTCAATTACAACAATGATGTTTGTCTCACTGTGAACATACAGAGAAGCGCATTCATTTGGGAGTTGATTTTTTTTTTCCAAGGTCATACAGGAAATTCACAGAGAGGCTGAAAACAAAAAGGTTGATAAGAGACCTAAGAACACAATTATGGGTTCTAGAGGAATATGTGTTCAGTACTTGTTATCACTTAATGCAATTGACAATCACACTAAAGTTCAGCATCATTAAAGTTCACAAATATAATATTTCACAGACATTCATGAAATGATATTCAGCAGTAAATAAACCCATATGTTTTGAAAAGATAAGGGACCAAAACCAGTAACACAATTAATAAAATAACTAACAAAATGGATAGATTTTCCACTCACTTTAATACTTGTATGACTGTTTGTTAATAGCTCCTTTTTCTATTAGTTATCACTTTATGAATTGAGTTGTGATCATACAAAAGAAGAAACTTTCAAAGTTGTGTTGTGTGTAATTAATGATAACATTCTACCCATTTCCCTGTGGAATGTATTCTTCAGCCACTTCCCTTTTCATTAGTTCCTCTTTATATTCAGTCTTGGACATATTTGTAATAAAAAATCCCGTCTGCTGTCTGTTACCACTCAAACATTTTTGGGGCAATTTTACTGAGGTTCTGTCTAAATCATGAATCACATGTGAGGTCAGAGTGACTGGATTATTGGGCACGTTTAGATGAAATGCTTTCATTATTAATCTCACCCAACATTGGTTGGTAGAGATTATTGTAATCACTGTGTGTGTGCGTGTGTGTGTGTGTGTGTCCACAGAGACATACATGTGTCAAGCTATAACTCAATGAATACTTGAGATATCACCATGAAATTACATGGGCATATACATATAGCTAATGCACATCAGATGCAATGCTCCATTTGAGTAAAGGTCAAAGGTCAAGGTCACAATTAACTAAAATGCCAAAATGACATTATCGATTATAACTCAAGAACGGAGGGTCACAGAACTTTCAGATTGGTATCAAATGATGCAGAATGAAGATTTATACAATTCTCATATTTAGTGTTATCACCTACGACCAATAGTTTTTCAGATCTCTAGAGGTCAAAGGTGACATGTTGCAAAATTAACTTCTCTAACACTGTTTGTGTGTGTCAAGCATAGACATAATTCGCTATAATTTAATCAATGCTGGATATATTATCATAATATTACAAGCACTGGTGCATATGTACATATAACAAAATTATCACTATTGCAAAAGGTCAAAGGTCAAGGTCGCATTTAGCAGAAAGGTCAAAATCCCATTATTGGCTCTAATTCAAGAATGGGTTGTCATAGAAAGTTGAGATTGGCACAAAATAGATTAGGCATTCTCTGAATACTTGTTTAGTTCTGTCATGAAGGTTTGTATCATGCTGATAGTGGTTTGTTATGATCCTAGCCTTTTTACAATAGGCCTATGTGGGTCATTCCATATATTGTCATCAATGGTCCCCACCTGACCCCCTCAGATGTTTCAACATTTTTACATACTTATAGAACATGATGTAAAAATGTAAAATTTCAAGCCTTAATTGTAAATAGGTCCAAAGTTCAGACCATTTGAAGTAGATAGCGGGTACCCAAAAATTGTGACCAAAATTAAGACTTGAAATGTTCTGCTATTTTGAAGCTTCTGAACAACCAGAGTTAAACCTCGGACATTTTCAGAGTCATTTCACAGGAATCAGTAGTTCTAAGAAATGTGAAAATATTTACTTAAAACTTAGAATTGCATGTGTGGTGTCTCTTCAGATGAGGGTGATGAGCGAATGATGAAAAAGGCTTTGTTGACACTGTCTTTTGTAATTATTTTTAAAAATTTATTTGACAGGGACATTTCACAACAAATGTTTTGCATAGACCAGATATAACTACAAGCTCATTTTCATATCTGTAGTCCCTGGAGAGTGACAGTAGGTCCACACATCGGACAAAAGCTAATTCAACATGTAACTTTTCCCTTATATAGGTTTGATTGGTTACCATAAACATTTGATATTCCTACAACAGCCATCGTTCCTTTCACAGCTTCATAGAACCCTCAGCATTGTTGACCCAGACTCTTCGGAGCCCATTAAAACATACCTGTCAACCATGCATATCAAGAGCCTTTTCTTCAAACATACATATTCGAGACCTTCTTTTCAAGCATACATATCAAACCACTGAAGTTCTTTACACAATTATTTGTACAATTTGTACAATTACATACATCAAAATAAGAAAAGGACATAGCCAGCCTGGCATGACTATCCAATCGTATTTCACCTACTGTTGCGTCTTCATATAAACACTCTTGAATACGCTTGTCTCTGTATAAATGTAGCCTTAGTCAACAATTACCAGAACACATACCAGCTTCACTCGTAACATTCATTCATAAACAAGACAGAGACCATCATGGCAGACACCAGAGTAGTGGTAGTAGCAGAGCTGCAGTCACTGCTAAGTTTACTGGTTTTATTGAAGGAAAATCTACTGATGTTAAAGCAACAAGATGAACAGCAGAGACGTAAACACATACATGCCTTGTTGTTGTTGTTGTTTATTTTCAGGTTGCGTTTTGTGCCAGTGTGTGCATTCGCTTTACTTCTTCTATTGTTTTGGTGTATCTGGTGAAACTGTCTTACAGCACACCTAGAGGTGTGGCATGTGTATCACATCATTTTCAGCACGTGTTTTGTTGCCATGTTTACTTTATATATTACCGAACCGTTCCCTGTGTGGACGCCATACCTTTTCTATCTGGTACAAAACGAAACCTTGTTGTGTTGCTGTGTGGATGGAACCTATATTACATCAGTATAATGTGTTAACATAATGAGTGGAATTTTGTTTGAGAATGTGTTAAGCCAAATGTCCTCATTGTGATATCATGTTGCTTGGATCCTTAGAGTCAATACACAGTAAACATCCTCTTTGCTGGGCAGGACAGGAATAATGAGTGAAAGCAGAGCAAACAGAAGAGGCAGCAGGTGTTCTCTCTCCTGCCTCTGCCTTTGTCTGACAAACTGGCTGGATTTCAATAGTATTGTTTGACACTGTTAAACTTTTCACTTTATCTGAGCATATGTTTTGGTGCATGATACCACAACATTGTCCTTTGTATTGTTCGGAGACTCGTCACATGCTGTAGTTGGGTCTCCATGGTGATGACACATCAGGTACGTCAATACACAAAGATCCCACAGTAAACAGTACATCTCTGTGACCATATGGACAATGTGAATATGTGTGATCATACAGCCACATGGTAATTTATTTGAGTGCTTTGTGCAGGAGCCCAGGAGTGTCTTATTCACACAGAATAAGTATTAGAGGACGACAAAAGTAACTAAGCAAGACTCTAATAATTTAGCTTATACAAGGACAGAAAACAATTAATATAGATGACTGTATAGATACATTCATTTGAGTGTGTCATTGATAAGTATATACTTGATTCATCTAAAATTTAAAAAATACAACTATAAATAATTATTTTGTTATTGATTTTTGAAATGATCTCTCTTTTATTAGACTAAAATTGACAAGAATGAAGGGGTGTTCAATACTTCAACTTTCTGATAAATATATCAATTATCAATTATTATTCAATTAAATTATTTTGTTCACTATTTCTATATACACTTCTGTATTTTCTGAACTTCATTTCACATCACATTTACTGTTATTTATTCAAGAAAATTGAAATCTGCTGTACATGAACACGATTTTTTTTGTCTAAATTTATTTTAATAATGTGACCTTTTAGATAATACATTTTATATATATATTTTTTTTATTCTAATTGTAGTGGACCTATTATAATTACTGTTATTTTAATGCCTTTATGCTTTCATATTGAATTTGGAATTAATCTGAGGAGTACTTTGTTTTTTTTGTGGAAAGTACTGTATTGGGTGTGACTTCCAACTTACTTTCAGTTGACAAAAATAAAAAACATTGCTCATTTTTATTTTGAGCTTGAAGACCATACATTTATAGATAATACTAATGACAATAGTTTCTCTACAGAGAAAATCATTATGTTCATTATTTCTTTCAGGTATTGTCTCCAACAGGCAACTTACATATTGCTTGTTTTTTGATGGTTTGTATCTATGTAGGAAGAGTTGAACAATGCAGAAGGTTCAGTTCTCTTTCTTTGTTGCTTATTTCATAATATCTAGTGTTTACAAACCCAGCACATTGAAATGAATTGAGTGAAGTCCTGGGAAATGACAAAACTGAGGAAGTGGATCTGAAAGTGGCGAACATGGGTTTTCTAAAATAGTTCCTTAAAAATGACCTGCAAAATCATCACTGCTGATCTTTTAAGAACTGCTCTTAGCCTTCTTATTGAATCATTCTCTTTTCTGCTTTGACTTCTTCATCTTATATCCATTATCTCATCACTAAACGTAGAACAGCATTGATAGTAAGCAGGATGTTGTTAAAGGTAATTTTTGGGACGGCCATGGCTCAGTTGGGAGAGCGGGTCGTCCATTGACCGAAGGGTTGGCATTTCGATTCCCGCTCTGTCCTAGTCAGTCCGTTGTGTCCTTGGGCAAGACACTTTACCCTCCTTGCCTCCAGTGTCACTCACACTGGTGTATGAATGTTGGGTGGTGGTCAGAGGGGCCGTAGGCGCGAAATGGCAGCCACGCTTCTGTCAGTCTGCCCCAGGGCAACTGTGACTACATATGTAGTTTACCACCACCAGAGGGAGCATGTGAGAGTGAATGAATAATGGAACACTAATGTGAAGTGCTTTGGGTGCCTTGAAAAGCGCTATATAAATCTAATCCATTATTATTAAAAAAAGCTGAACTCTTGGCATGTTGTCTAACATAACAGTGGACATCATCAGCATAGAGACGCTGTTAATGGATTTAAAATATGTGTGTGACATTTCAAGGTGAAATGTGGTATTTAATTATCAATATGTACATTGTATCCTGTCACACTGTCTGCATGATGTTCAGAGGAGAGTTTTCTACCCACTGAAGTGCAGCTCTGATGCATTGTTCCTTATAAACTGAAACAAAGGGAAGAACAATCTGCACACCAAAATAATCTATGTGTTAGGCTTTATTTTAGAGGCTGTTTTAAGCATTATTGCTCCTCCCCAGACTTTTAAGGTGCACTTTGAGTGTGTGTTAATAAAAAGGTACTACTTCAAATCTAATCTGTTACTATTATTATTATTATTATGTTGATGTCATCATGTCCATGTGTGTGCTGATGGTAGCTTATCAGTTGACTCTATATATGTGCCAAGTAGTAATGCAAAACAAAATATATGTTTTATAGACATGTGAAATTTCACCCATTATAATTAAATTCTTTTTTTAATCCATAAAACATGTGAACTTTGACACTACTTTTCTCAAAATGTAACCACATTTATTCTGTGTCACTAGCAATCTATAAACCCAATTAGGCGTGACTTCAACCAATAGTTTTTTCTGTGACATACAAACATTTGAAATTTTGCCCATTTTAAGTAATCTGGGGAAAAAGATTAAAAAATGTATCAAAAATTTTTACTTTGAACAATTTGTCCCAAAATTTAATGCAATCTGTTATTGGTCACTGGTGATCTGTAAACCCAATTTGATGTGAATTTGACCAATAGTTTTGCTGCTAACAAAGAAACAATCCAAAAACAATAACCTTTGCTTGTAAAAAATATCACATTCAATATAAGGCATCATCTCATATCAATATTCTGCAATTAAGTCATAAGTGAACACACATACACATACACGCCAGGTAATAACATCTTGGGAGGAGGGAATATTTTGACATTAATAAAAACAAAACAAACAAATCAGAAAATTAAAGCTTAATGGTGTATAGAAATGTAGGTATTTTCTGTGACCAGGACCTTATTTATTCATTCATTACTACCAAAGGTGATAATAAGGACATTTTTTAATCCTTTTTTAAAATTCTACCATCATCTACACATACTGTTGTCAGTTCAAAATATAATTTTACAAGTCAAAGAAGTCAAGTTTGTTATAAAACTCTTTTGCTCTCAGACTGTGGCAATATGAAATGTCTCAGCAGGTTCAACATGTCTAGACTGTATTGATTTGACCTCTTTTGAAACTTTTTCATATCACTCAAACACTGAGGTAAAGGGTGCAAAGGAAGGAGCTATTTTGACAATGTAGTATCATGTGTGATGAGAGATGTACTCCATTAAGCTGTTTACCACAAAACTGTATGTTTCTGACTAAATCTAAAGCAATACGGAGGTTTTAGTTATTTTATTTATCAATAATATATATTTTTTTTATTAATCATGCTTTCGTGCCAACACTGCCAGCAGCCAGGAAACGAGCAGGTACAGGAGAGTGTTCACTTTTTTTAGTCAGTCAGAATGAGTGAAGGTTAAAGTAAACTTTATTATCATAGCACCCATCTCAGGCAGCAGCCACAGAGCACTTTACAATAGAAAGAGTAAACTACACACAACAGCATAGCCTACATAAAAACACATAGAGTGGCAGTGAAAGGTTCTGGACAACAAAATGTTCAAGCCATCACAATTTCATTGAAGTGTCAACGATAACCAGCTAGCTAGCTAAAGCTAAGCTATTACCATTTAACATTAATTTAATTCTGTCAAATAAACTTCATTAATTTTGACTGACTTTCAAAAGTGAAAATTATCCTTTCCCTACAGTGCTGGCACCAAAGAATGATTAATAAAAAATATTATTGATAAATGAACTAGCTAAATCCTCTGTATTACTTTAGCTAGCTAGCTAGGTAATCTGATGATAGGCGATGCAGTCAGTGATGCTGCGTGGGTCTATTGAGCTGGGCGACCAATGAAATTAGTTTGGGATGTGGTATATGTAAATCAATCCGTTGCCATCCTAGGAAAAAAAAAATCTTCCTTACCAGACAAAACATGGTAAATAAGCTAACAGGAAGTGAACCGACACTACTAGATAAAACATGCTAACATAGCTACATCAAGCTAACAGGCAGTGAGCACTTCAATACAACCTAAAGTTGCCATGAAAATTGCTTTTAATGGGCGGTGATATATATTTGTACATGTTACACAAAATATTACTTCTGCTATGATCTTGTAAAAGTCAACATCAAGAGTCATATGTTTTAATCTTAAATGTCAACAGACTTTGCATTACCAAGTGACATATGAGTAATGATTCCTGATATAAGTCAGTGTTTTATATGAACATGGGGTTCAGATTTTTATCATCTCCAGATCCTCCATACAGTTTCTTCTGTTACTGATTCCATTTAAAAATATATATATTTTAACAATTGCAGATAAAACTTATAGAACAGTGAATTTATATGTAGTTTTTAAAATTTTCAAAATGTCATAAAGAATCACTGGTAATCTCCACATGATCATATCTGGCCCTCCATTAAAAAAAAAACAACAAAAAAACGTTTGGGCACCTCTGTTCTAAACAGTCAGAAAATAAAAGGCGCATTTTTTTTCACTAAATTGTATTCCGTCACAGAACACCCTCTCATCTATCAAGTTGGGACACATCAGGGAACTGAACGCATTGTGGGACAGGGTGTGACAGAGGCGGAGTGCTCACAGGCATACTGTATATATGTTGTGTCAAAGCAGGAGACTGATACTTGGAGACATTGGAGGAGAATCAATGGATGGTTCTTGGATCAAATCCTTCATCATCTGCCTGCTTGGCCTGTGTATTCAAAGCACTGAGTCAGGTCTGTGCCTGAGGATGGGATGGCAAAGACAAGCCCCCTGGACCCGTGGACTTCACCCTCCATTGCCGGCAGGAGACCTGGGACGACCAGCACCTAGTGTCTCTGAAGGTGGACAAGAACATCCAACCACTGGTAAAGAAACACAGACAGGACATGTGGTTGAACATGGGAAAGGATTCACAAGGAGAAAATACATCAAAAGAGGCCTTGAGGTGCAATTTGGCCGGTTTAATTCAGACATGGTGAGTGTTGGTGACCAGTGTACAATTTAAGAGTCTGTAGGCATCAAACATACAGTTTACTTACATTAGAAAAATGCAACTGCAGACAGTTGTTGCTGGGATTTATGAACCACAGAACCACAGAACCACCTCCTAAAACAATCACTGAATCAGCAACTGACTTAATAAATTTATATTACACTGGTCTACGAGTAAAATGCTTCCAGAATAAAATTAATTAAATGTTACCATGTGTGTTACTGATACATAAAACTCAAGTCTTAAATGCTGGTTGGCACAGAATGAAGCCCCCCCCCCCCCCGGCATGGAAACTTACAGGCTCTGCACTAGTGTACATAAACCACCATATATGTGTAATATCATATTAATTAAAAACATGAGCTAACCAGCACTTTTTTCATTTGTTTTATGATTAGTCTTATTAAAGTATGTAAGATTTAGCACATTTAATGTGTGATACTTTCTAAAAAAAATGTAGACCAGTGTTTTTCATATTGGACAAACAAGGAAACAAAAGACAATATCATAGTTATAATATATAATTATAGTATAACAACAAATATGACAATAAAAGGTCCTAAGTCTTTTAACTAATTTTTAAACCCCACTGAGGCTTTTTAAGACTGATATTTTCTTATGTATTTTCTTATGTATTATGTATTTTCTTATCTTTATCCGAGTCTGAGTTGAGTACATACCCATGCAAATCTGCTGGTGTACTATGTCTATATTTTGCTGTGTTTTTTGAAGTAATGAAGTATAAGTACTTCGTTACTGTACTGAAGTAGATTTTTGTAAGGTATCTGTACTTTACTTATGTAAGTATTTCTTTTTCTGGCAACTTTTTACTTTTACTCCCTACATTTTTTCATAAATGTCTGTTTCATAAAACAGTTTCATAAATGTTTCATAAAATTTATTCTACTTACATTCTCAGAATAGGCTGACAGATGTGACAGTATGAAAAATAAGTCACTTCATAGGGAAAATCAGTGGAGGGTTTTTTTTACATCATAAGTACGACTTTTGTGTCAGGTTTGTGAATTTATCTCAGAATTTCAACTCCTCATCTCATAATTTTCTTATCTAATATTTACTTTTTACCTCATATGGTAACTTTTCATCTCAATTGTGGCTTTTCCCCCCAGTTTTCCTAAATTTTCCACCAAACTGAGGACTGTGACCCGATCAAACACATTATCTACACAGTAACTCACATTTAAAAGCTTTATTTTTAAAATACTTTTTAAACTTTTCAGATTTTTCCAGGTTAAATAAGTATTATTTCATCCATTGCAAAAATGCAGTTTTCCTTTTTTTTTTTTTTTTTTTTTACATTTTATTACAATTGCAAGGTTGTACTTTTTTTCTTACTTTTACTTGTTGAATTTCCGCACAAGTAGCCGTACTTCTACTTAAGTATAGAATGTGAGTACTTTTACTATCTACGACGGTCTTTTACTGTCTTGAAGCTGATGTCCTTCTTTTGCTGCAAAAATATCTGCAGCATAAGAAAAGTTATTTCAACTTTAATGTTAAAAGAATAAATTGACAGTATTATAATAACAAAAGTGAAATTGGCTTTGACCAAAATTAACACTTTATTGATATATTTGCCAACATTACTCAACATGATTTCACTGAAACTAAACTTTCAATTTAGAGAAGGAAGTTCTGGGATTTTGAAATCATGTTGTCTGAAAAAACAAAAAGAACTGTGCAACTTTCTGTTGAACTATAGGACACTTTTTTAAAATCATTATATACTTACACACACTGTAGACATGAACACAATGTATAATCCATGTAAACTAACACTTCAGTATAATGTGGTAACATATACAGCTCTTTCTATGACACTCATACTCATTGTGTTAAGTATATTGTTTTATAGTCTTCAGTATATTTTTTATAGTGTTTAAAAGCCTGACTGGAAATTAGCTCAATTTAGATATCTTATATGCATCATATTTTCCTTTTGGTGGCAATTTTGTATGTATTGTTCCTCTGAAATAAACTCAAATAAATAAATATATGGCAATAAATTCCATATTTCTTTATTTTTCCCCAGCATGGCTGTGGTGGAATCCAGACAAGGAGCTGCAGTTCTCAGTCCAACTGCTCAGGATGTTTAGGACTGTACACCTGTGACCGGACGCTAAAAAAGTGTCAGATGAAGGGGTTGTCACCACAAACAGGTTCATAACACCTTTTCATGATAAAACAGCAACCAGAAATATTATTGTTATTCTCTAAAATAATGTGAAACCGAAAAATAAATTATGAAAATTAACATATTGATCCAGTTGTTTATCAAAATCTAAATTTCTTGCATTCAGTTCAACTGGTGAGATTCTAAATGTTTACCAGTTAACTAAAGAGGTGAGGAAAAAAAGTCATGATTATGAGATAAGAAATGGATAATGATGAGATAAAAAGTATATTTTTCACTTTACTTGAATATTTCTTTTTCTGGCAACTTTTTACTTTTCCTCTACATTTTTATATAAATATCTGTACTTTATACTTTTTACATTCTCAGAATAGACTCATTACTTTTGAAAACTAGACAAATGTGACAGTGTCTAAATTAAAATCTGAAATTATGACTTACTATATCATAATTTGGACTGTTTATCTCATTATCGCCCATTTCTCGTCTCAGAATTCTGACCTTTTTTGACAAATTTTTGACTTTTTATCTTATAATTTTATCCATTTCGTATCTCATAATCATGACTTTTTTTCCTCATCATTTTAACTTTAATCTCATAATTTCTATTTTTATAATCTCAGAATTCTGACTTTATTATCTCATATTTTGGACTATTTATCTCATAATTTAAATTATTTAAAATCTCATAATTCTGCTTTTTTTCACTTAAAAAAAATCCTATTTATTACTTCTGCATATTCCCTAAATGTCATGTCCATACCCATTACACTCAGTACCATGATCAAATGAAACACATCATCTACACACTAACTCACTTTTATAGGCTATATTTTTTAATATTTTTGATTTTTTTTCTGGTTTTTCCTGTTTGAATATTTCAGCCACAGCAAAAAAAAAATACTGTTTTACTTTTTACTTTATTACAATTGAGAAGTTGTATTTTTTTTCCAAACTTTTACTTCAGTAAAGCAGTTGAATCAGTACTTCTACTTTTACCAGGGTATTTTTTCACACAAGTAGCAGTACAGAATGTGAGTACTTTGACCACCTCTGCTTGTTACACTGGTGACAGACTTAAATTAGTCACACTGGTAGTACTAAATAAATTCTAATAGGAGGACTGAGGATTCCTATGATTCTCCAGCTCAAGCAAAAACCCACAAAACAAAATGTTTGTTGTTACATCATATGCTTGTGTTAAGTAAAGTCCTCAAAAATACATTTCTGGCCACAAGCAGAGAAAGTGAAAGTAAACCGTTTTTTGTTTTGCCTTCACAGATAAATTCCTTCAGAGTCTTCGGGGTTTCTGATCATCCACCTGTTTCTGACCCATGGTTATTCTTGAAATCTTTCTTTATTTTAATTTTTCCTGTGTGTCCGTCATAAATAAACATCTGAATACATTCTACACTAAAGACATGTGATGATGTAGTAGCAGTGAATGAACCAGTCCATCTGTTTCCTTTGATTTTATCTGTGCATTCCATAAAATGTTTCTCAAATTTTCTGAATCTACTAATAATTCATCATTATGATTCTTTGTGGCTTAGAAATATTCTGAAGCATGGAGTGTCACTGACAATCTGGTTCTTATTTACTACATCCAGATACATGTGGGAAATAACCAAATAAGTACTTTGTTACTGATATTATTGTTACTTAAGTAGTTTTTTTTTTAGGTATCTGTACTTTACTTGAGTATTTATTTTTACTTTTTTTAATTTTACTCCCTACATTTGTTCATAAATATCTGTACTGTATTCTCCTTACATTCTCAGAATAAACTTGTAACTTTTTCAAACTAAACAGATGTGACAGTTCGAAAATAAGTCACTTCAGAGGGAAAATGGAGAGAAATTGTGACTTTTTATACCGTAATTATTACGTTTATCTCATGATTGTATGTAACTTTTTATCTCATCATTTTGAATTTATCTCATAATTTAGATTTTTTTTTAAATTGCATAATTATACACTTTTTTTATCCCATATTTATGACTTTATCTCAATTGTACCCCCCCCCCTCCCCATTTTTCAAAATTTCCTGTCAATACCCCTAAAACTGAGTACCATGACCCAATCAAATACATTAACTAAATAGCAACTTACTTTTAAATGCTTTCTTTTTGGATACTTCTGAAACTTTTCTAATTTTTCATCCATGGCACAAATAAATAAATGCAGTTTTACTTTTTCTTCTTCTTTTTTTTTTTACTTTTATTTAACTAAAGGACTTGAATCAGTACTTCTACTTTTACCACAGTATATTTTTCCACACAAGCAGCCGTACTTCTACTTAAGTACAGAATGTGAGTACATTTGCCACCTCTACAGGTAACTGGAAGTTCCTCCTATGCATTTAAATGTGTACATTTATTTCCCATACGTTACCACTGAACTGTTAATGGTTAAATGAATATTGTACTCCAACAATACTGAATGTAGGCCAGACCTGAAGATAGGCCTACAAGCCCATAAAACTCCCAAAGATTATTATAAGGGCCTTGCTCTTCCTGCCTGCAGCTGGAATTACCAATGATATCATATAATTGCAATTTGTTGTGACAAATTTTGTGCTGCCGTTGGTGAATAAAGAAATTGAGACTTCTGTCAGTTTTTATTTTATTATCACATGAGCAATGATTGTGAGAAAAGACCCTGGGGTGCTTACAGAGTCCACCTTTTAGGTAAAGGTCAAGTACTTTATTTGTCATTATACATTGCATGAGGAAATTTGTCCTCTGCACTTAACTACATTTAACTCATTCTTGATGCCATTGGGGCAAATTGTAAGGAGCACTGGGCAGCAATGTGCAGTACTCTGGGACCTATCTCCTGCTGTGGAGCCAGGCTAATGGTCAGAATCACCTGGCTGGAGGATTTTACCGGAATGTAGGACGTTCCGGACTACGATGTTTCAGACTGCACTTTTTGCAGAGTAGGACTTTTTGGACAAATCATATTTTCTTATAACCCTAAACCTAACAATATGAGTGTATTGTATAAATTTGTAATGTGTGATCATGTGTAAAATTCTTATGGAGTCTTTCAAATAATGTCAGTTTATATATTTACAATGTAATTTGTATAATTTTGATACTTTAATTTTAGTATATTGCATACATTTTTAACATGTGTTTGAGTGAATAATAAAATTATATACATTTATGGTGTTTGTTTTTGAAAATATGATTTGTCTGAAAAGTCTTACTCTGCAAAAAGTGCAGTCCAAAACATCCTAGTCCAGAACGTCCTATGCTGAAATGTCCAAGTCCAAAATGTCCATTCGCCTTTTACCCTAAGAAACATGTTTTGCGGTGATGGGGGAAACCGGAGCACCCAGAGGAAACCCATTCAGACACGGAGAGAAAAACATGGAAACTAAGAAAGGCCCACACAGTCCGGGAAACGAACCCAGGTCTTCTTGCTGTGAGGCAAGAGTGCTAACTGCTCAGCCACTGTGCCCGGATGGTGGGGTCAACTCATTTGCAATTGACACCTCCAGGTTTCCTCAGAGGAGCTTCTGATAATGATGAGTCCCAGAGATGTTACTGTGACACTTAGACACAATAGACACTTTGCATAGAATAGTTGGGGAGGGGTAGGGTAATGGTATAGGATCGTCAGGCAGCAGTGGAGGTCATTTGGGAAAACAAAGCATAGGGAGGAAGGGTGGTGGGTGTTGGGGAGAGGACACAAGAGACAGAAGAGTGTGAGCAGATGGAGCCACAGTTATATACCACTTACTAAGGGCCCATTTACACGAGGACAATTGCGGCTAAATTCGACAGCATATTTCATTAGAAGTGACGTTCATTTACACAAAGCCAATGCCGTCAAGGTGTGAATATGCAGAAATCTGAAGACTCCTTCCAGAGTGGGGCGTGTTGAAGACGTATTGCTTCTTGCCATTTAGTCGTCTCCATCTAAATGGCAAGAAACATACATGTTCATGTTGCATGAGTCTTTACGTCACATATGTTCATGTCACATACACTTACATGTTACATACATACGCTGAGCAGATAAAGCAACAAACATGTTGGACAACCTTAAGCTACAGATCTTCAAGCTGCACTAGCATTAGCATTAGCACTACACTAGCAGCTGTAGTAAATGTACAAGAGTCATTTCAGTTATTGTACAGATATTACACACATATCGTAGCTGAATAGAAATGGGTGTACAATTACACACGTCAAAAACGGAAAAGGACATAGCGGGCTTGGCAAGCATATCCAAGTGTATTTCGCCTACCATTGCACCTTCGTATAAACAAGGATTTCCTCCTGAATACACTTGTCTAAACACTTGCACTAATAAGGCTACGTCCAGACGAGTTCAATACATAAAAGTGGAAATGTTTCAGTAAAAGACCTGTGTCAGCATGGGGGTGAAACGCTTGCTGAAAATGATGTAATTCACATGCTACACCACTATGAGCGCTGTAAACCATCCTACTGGATACAAGAGAACAATAGAAGTAGTGTGCATGCACCCACATCCCTTTTTCTACCGGTGCAACATATATGTTTTCTAAATCCACCAGGACTAAACACAAGAGAGATTTCGGATTCAGTGTCTTCAGAGTTTTTAAGGACACATCAACATGTGAACAGTCGGAGCTAGGATTCAAACTGCCAACCATTTGGACAAACCACTCCATCAACTGAATCACAGCCACATGTTTTTTACAGTTACTCCACCAAGGAATGGTGGAGGTTATGTAATCATTGGGGTTTGTTAGTCTGTCTGTCTGTGATTCAAGAATTTATGAACAGATTTGGCTGAAATTTTCAGAAAATGCTGATATGAGAAGAAGGAACAAAAAATTATAAATTTTTGGTGGTAACCAGTTGAGGTATGGGGGGGTGATTTGTTGCAAGATAACTCAAAAAGTTATGAACTGATTTGGCTGAAATTTTCAGAAAATGTTGACACTGTCACAAGGGACAAGTTTGGTGGGGGTCAGTGTGTCTGTGTGTGCGGGGGGGGGGGGGGGGGGGGTTGTAATACCTGGCACCACTTGTTCGGCACCACATTGTTTTTCAATTTACAGTTTTCACAAAACAAATTGCATAATTTCTATATACAAACCTGGTTTCGTTAACATACTCTTACTGTTAAAACTAGAGCCACATTTCATTTAATTGTTAACACGGAAATCTTATCAAATAAACAACTGCATTGTATTTTTTATGTTGCATTTTACAATGTTTTTGCTATTACTTCTACAGTCATTTTTAAAGTGCATACAACAATCAAGAATTCAGGTGTTACAATAGGTGGATATGTTAAGTTCTGTGTAACCATAGCATGTTTACCAGAACACTACCCACCCCAACACAGTATCAAGAGATTAAGGAAAGAAAAAGAGGAACTATTTTAGTGGTTGCGTGGTGTCTGTGCAAACACAGAGAATAAAAGTCAGAGCAACTCAGCCTTTAGCAACTGACCAGAGAACTACTGTCTCTGAAGCCATGTCTTCACAAAGGTAAAACACTTTTATTTTTTAATGTCTGTCTTAATGATATTAATATGATAAAAAAAATTGTTCCTGAACAAGCTAGGAAAAATGTTTTGATGTAGAAAACTGGTCTGTTGGTATTTCTTTAATATCATGTGGCTGTGGCTCAGTTGGTTGAGTGGTTGAGTTCAATGACTGAGGTTCATTATGAACCAGTATGAACATTTAATGAATATTTATTGAAAATCCATCCATACTTTTGAGTTATCTTGCTGACAAAAATATACAGACAAACTGATGAAAGCATCTACTGTTTCTTAGCAAAAGTAACCTGCCCCCCCCTTTTTTTTGTGTGTGTGGGGTAATAATTTAATTGCAAATCTTTGGTCTGAACTGCAATGCAACCATGGTATTCAAGCTTCAGCAAATCCAGTCAATGATAATTTTGGCAATCACTGGTCTACTCTGAAAGAGGAAGAAGATGTAGGCATCAATCACTGTCTTAACAATTTATTCTTAGGACAAAAAATAGAGAGCTGTAGGAAAAGGTGTTTTTCCACATTGTTTTTTTTTTTTATCTCGCTCTACTGTTGCTTCTCTTGACTTACTTCCTTCTGTGTTTCAGTACAAATGCTGCTGTGCTGTTTGGGATCATTACCATCCTGTCCCTGCTGAGATCAGACTGCACAGCTATGAAAACAGATACAAATGGATTTAAACTGTGTTCCTTCACGAGACAACAGATGCTAACCCTTTCGCAAAAAAACTTAACAGAGGTTCCCTCGGGTCTTCCCAATGACTTAGCGTATCTGGATTTGTCTGAAAATTCTATCCCAACTCTAAGAGGAGGTGCCCTTTCTGGACTGTCCCAGCTCTGTTTTCTGAAAATGACTCATTGTCGTCTGCAGGAAATTTCACCCAGTGTGTTTAATCACACTCCAGTTCTCAAACTTCTCAATGTGTCTCATAATTATTTAAAAGTGATTCCCGACTTTTCATTGAAGCAACTGAAAATCCTTGATTTGACCCATAATTTGTATGACAGTTATCGAATACCAGAATCATATCAGAACCTGCAAAATCTGACAATGCTTTATTTAGGGAGTACTGCCGCTCTGTCTGTGAACTACAATGATTTTAATCCTTTGACAAACTTGTCTTTGCCGCTCCTGGAGCTTGGAGCTGGAGTTCAATGGCAGAAATACGAACCAGGAGCTTTTGCAAAACTCAAGTTTCTCAAAAAGTTGTCCCTCTTTGCATCTTTCTGTGATGATTTCAAGATGTTTGATGCTGTTCTCAAGGACGTCAATCAAACCGGAACAACATCTCTGAAATTAAACTCTGTATTTCCAGATGATTGCAATGTTACCGGTAACCCTTTTAAGAGTCTGAGTACAATGCCCACAATACAGAACCTTACAATAGAAAACATTTGGATAAACAGCTCATTCATGGAGGTGTTTCTGAAGAATGTGTGGCTGTCTTCTCTAACTGAACTGTCATTTGTCAACATGACTTACAACGAAGACACACCTGATGGATTCCAGTTCCGCAGTATTAATCACACATTCAGTCTTCGCTCAGTTACATTTGATGGTATAAACCATTATCAGTACAAATACCCCAAATTTAACATGAGCTTGGACCTCATTTCAAACTTGGACTATTTAAAGTTCTCAGGAAGTGGAATGAACATTTTGCCGTGTAACCTCCTATCTGCCCTGCCATCACTGGAGACTCTGGATCTGTCAGATAACCTTCTAACAGATACAGGCTTCTGGTGGCCTGGTTGTTCATATACATCTGTCTTCCCCAAACTAAAATGTTTATCATTGAGCAAAAACAGGTTCCAGAGTCTTTTGTTTATCGCACGGCAGACACATCAGATGAAGACATTGAACTCGCTGGACCTCAGTTTCAACTCCATCCAGCTTGATGGGGTCCCTTCATGGCCTACACAACTGAAAGAGCTAAATTTAGGAAACAACAATCTCGGAAATGCTGTTTTTAAATACCTGTCTTCAAACTTTGAGAGGATCGACTTGTCAAAGACTGGTATAACCATGATAACACAAGAAGATCTGGCTCCTTTCCACAAACTGACAGACCTCTATCTCAGCTCCAATAGCATCAAGGTGATCCCTCCATCTCTGAAAGTCCCAACACTGGTCAGTCTTTATATAGACCAGAATGCTATCACATCTTTGTCCAAAGATGACTTGTCAGGGTTTACCCGTCTCCAGACCTTAAAAGCCGGAAACAATCCATTTACTTGCTCTTGTGACTCCTTTTGGTTTGTCAAGAATCTGAACAAGTCTTTGCTTCCTGACTGGCCCCTGCAATATACATGTAGTACCCCACCATTATACGCAGGTCTGTCACTCACAGGTTTAAATGAACTTTCATGCGAGACGTGGCTTCAGGCTACAGTCGTTTTGTCTGTGATTGTGATTGTATCTGGTGTCACTGGGCTGGCGTTCTACAAATGTGACGGTGTGTGGTACACAAAGATGTTATGGGTATGGATCAGAGTGAAGAGGAGAGGCAAGAAACGCTCCAACATGTTGCAGAATGCGTCGTTCACTTATCACGCCTTCATCTCTTACAGTCACCATGATGCTGATTGGGTGGACAACCAGCTTGTGTCCTCACTAGAAGCCAATGGGTTTTCCCTCTGTGTTCATGAGCGAGACTTTGTACCAGGTGAATGGATCATAGACAACATTATCAACTGTGTGGAGTCCAGCTACAAGACTCTGTTCGTCCTCTCTGAACACTTTGTCCAGAGTGAATGGTGTAATTACGAGCTCTTCTTTGCCCAACACAGAGCCATCAGCGTCCAAGAGGATTCGCTGGTCTTCATTTTACTGGAGCCCATTCCAACCAACTCTCTGCCCAAGAAATTCTTAAGGCTGAGGAGTCTGCTGAGGCAACAGACATACCTTGAGTGGCCAAAGGATGAACGGAAGCAGCAGTTTTTCTGGGCAAGCCTTAAATCCATGTTGCAAATGGGAGACAAGTCCATGGTTTTGAAAGATGTTGCTTTAGCCATTTCAGATATGGCCCCTCTGACCACAAACTCAGCTGAATAACTTCCTGTTCAACTATAAATATTGTGTGACTATATAATAATTCAAGATAATCAAAATCTTTATAACCAGTGAAAGTTTTGATATTAGACATGTTGGGTATTTGACAGTTGTTTAATCATAAAATATATTTTTATAGCGCTGTATATTTGGTGGCTAATCTAGAAGTTAGTATCATCCCAGAAAAACCTATTGACCAAAAGTGAATAGGTCATATCTGATCAATCTTAAAAACTAAGTTTAATTTCCCAAAAAATATTTCTAATGTATTTTTTGTTGTAGTTTTTTTTGGAAAAACATTCATTCTAAAATTTCACCACAGATGTATCACATACCATACATGAAAACTGGTGGATTTTAATTCAAATCAGGAACTACCATAAAAGAATGCATATTTAAATTTGTCAAATCTAAAAAAATGTACAAAGGAAGATTTATTTGTCAAACATGATGGTTGATAATCTGTGATTAGTCAACAACATGTTGTATTCTGAGATTACAAGATGTGGAAATTCATGTGATTTACACAATAGCTGTACTTTCATCATCGTGGAATTTCTAGTAAAAGAAATGAAAGAAAATATGATATAATCTTATAATCCAGAAGGATAAATGCATTTATTTGTGACTATATTCAATCAGTCACAACGATTTGATTCAGGTGGTGTATACTTTTCATTACAATCATAACACCTAATCATTTGTACAGCATTTACATATTTCAATTAATTATATTGTAAATAGAGATGCAGTTAAAATATATTAAATAAAGTTTTAATTTTCATGTGTGAATACAAAGGTGCCATAACTGTTAGACAACACAGGTACAGTTTTTATAAGTATTTTCAGACAAATGTATGGTCTCAGACATGTTGGTTCCTATGTTTTTTATATTAATGTATCTGCTGATTGAAGTTATATAAATGTCTCCCTCTAGTGTTTGTAACCATACAAGAATATATTGTATAAATATCAATACTGTCCCTTCTGTGAATAAATGTGTCTGTATTACAGTGCTTCTGCTCTAATCAAACACTATATACAGTTGACACTTTACATTAACTGGAGACATAAATGAAACTACTGTTTCACATATTTTCAGTTACATTGAAATGTTTTATAGATGTATGGTTATTTTATAGTTATTATCACACTTTCAGCAATTGTATTGCTTTTAGTCAAATAGTATTGACCTGATAGCACTGCAGGTTCATCAACTGGATCTTTTCATATACAGTTAATTCACCACATACGCAAAAATAGAAGATAAATAAATCATTGTTCTACATGTTGTATCATTCAGGAAATGTGTGTGAAGTCAGTCCTTAGAAACTACATCAAAATTTAAATGATTATTATAAGAAATATGTATGAAGTTGCATTTGCAGAGAATGCAAAGGTTTGTGGAACCTCTGTACATGTTTGTCGCCAAATTTCTTTCAGTAATTACACGTTTTTATGTGTAAATTGTGTCTCATTTCCCTAAAACACTGTCAAATAATCTATTAATTTAGATTTTCTAATGAGGCATAATCTATATATAAATACTTAATAAACAAATAATGAGGTCTTTCATCCCCACTGCCATCAGGCTTTTTAACAGCTCAGTAGTGTACCTGTGTCTTTTAACTTGTTTTTATTCTAAATTGTTTTTACTCTAAACTGTTTAACTGGTTCTTTTTAGGCTGTTTTTAGCAGTGTAGCTCACTTTTACCAATAATATATTTATTTATTCATACACGTTTATTGTGTGTATATGCTGTGTGTGTATTTTAGGGTGGTGGATAATCCATGGTCCATGTGGGGATGAATAAAGTATCTATCTATCTATCTATCTATCTACCTATCTATCTATCTATCTATCTATCTATCTATCTATCTATCTATCTATCTATCTATCTATCTATCTATCTATCTATCTATCTATCTATCTATCTATCTATCTATCTATCTATCTATCTATCTATCTATCTATCTATCTATCTATCTATTTTTCAGATGCTTTTGAAAAATTCCAGACGTCCTTCATTTGAGGCCAACATTATTTTTTATGCAATAAAAACACTTGTAAAACCAGTCCAATCATGCCATCTACTGGCCATTGTTTACAGACACCTTCTCTATCAAAACCAGAGCCTTATTGTGTTGCCTTCTCCACTTCACGTTTTTGTTTTTAACTTGATTTACAAAATTTGATTTGACGTGATTAAATTAATTTTAGTTGATTTTCATAAAATGAAAGGAGATCCTACATGTTTTTGACGTAGCCGTTTTGTAACACATCTGAATCAAATGATAAGCCTACTATCAAGCTCTGCAGAAAGCTGATAGCGACCCCTCAGGTGTGCTGGAGGAGGGACAGTCACACTCATGAATCATTTTTGTTTGCAAATTATATTAGTGATACTTTTGTATGTTTTTGTCAAGTAATTTTCCTCATTTAGGATTCCTGTAATGCTCCCTTAATTTTATTTATTTATTTCCAACATGCAAAGAAACAAATTAAACAAAACAAAGCAAAATAAGAAACACATAACATTTAAATGAACAGAATATATCTTCAAGTACAATCAAGTCTGTATTTTGCATTATTAAAAAGAGTACAAACTTATTTAATCCTACACCTCAAGGGTTTCTACATTTTTATCATTATCTTGATATAAAAATAAGTTAATCCATTTTTCGACAACATTCAACCACAACTAATGCATAATGCAGTAAATTAATTACGCGCAACAAAATGATCATAGCAGTGCAGCGATACAGACTCAACGATTCAACAGTTTTCTTCAATAATTTCAGCACGAACACATCAATATAACCATATTCATAGACAAAGAGCCCTTTCTGTCATTATTAAGAATCAATATACCAACCCCTCCCTGTAAAAAAAAAGCACGTGCTCGAATTCCTTAAGACTGCTTGCAGACTACAATACCCAGAATTCTTCGCCTACAAATGTCAAGTCGATGTGCGCAGACTCACTGAGTTGTATAGTTACTCCTGTACTATCCTCCTTTCAATGTAAGATGGTGGTTTGTGGTGTAAGTAGGTGGCCAAAGCCTTAATAAGCTGACAGAAGAGACCGGTGGTTTGGAGAAGACAGCTGCTAATAGTCTGCAGGCGGCAGCTTTCTGTGAAAGGAAGTCACTGGTCCCCAGACAACTTCTACCTCCACATCCTGGAGACGAATCCCACTTACACATATAGGCAGGGTGAGTATCCAGAGTATCCCACTTCACCAACGCACTTCATCAGGCTGTCAATACAACCAGCGTCTTCAGACGGATAGTGACATAGTTCAGGCTGAAGTTAAGCGAGTTGTCAAACGGCAGGGCGGGCTGCTCTGACAGGACAGCCGAGACAACTTCACTCACGTTGGGGTCGGTGTTGTAGGTTGTGTCGGGCTTTGCCGGCGGAGGGCAGGCCGCGTAAACTCGTCTTCCTAACAGCCTTTCCTGAGAGACGTATAAGTTCTAAACAGCTTGCGTGTGAGCGAAGAAGTGCCGGTGTCTTGTGAGAACTTTTATGGCCTCTGTAGTCACCCAGACTCCGCTGACATTTATGCTACAGCAGAGCATTGGGGAATCTGTGTACTACAGTATAAGTCGACGTCACACAGCACGAGCAGTGGCTAACGGCATTCCAGGCTGGCAGCCAAGCCGGTTAGCATAGCTAGGTAACTCAGCTAGCTGGTTAGCCTAGCATATCCTGTCAGTACCCGCAGGTCACCACACTGAAGTGAATGACAACAAGACCGCTAGTATACTATTTAATAATAATAAGTTCAAAGCAAGCAAAAAAAACTAATTCAAAATGCCAAATAAAAAAATAAATAAAACAAAAAAAATTGAAATGAAAAATATAAGACTGCAATGACAAAAATGTGCTGATCTTGTAAAATATTTGCCTTCGCATTTTTCTTAGTTTTGGTCGTTGCTCTTTTCATTATTTACGACTTAAGACTTTTCGTTTGCGCTCCCTGACTTTTTTATGGCGGTTTTGACACAAACGTAGGTGGTGGGGTGGGATTTCCTTTGGTTTATTACTATTGGTTTATTTATGTTTGGCAGACAGCTAAGCCAGTGTATGAACTGAATTTGGCCACAGCAGCTACTCTGCTTCTGATTGGGTCTAAAACATCATAATCGGTGTGACACAGGAATTTTTTTTTACATGTGTGAGTACATGATCCATGACGCCTGCATCATTTATTCTGCGCATGTGTGTGATTGGGCAATGGGGAATGCACATGCGCAAATAATAATCCCTCTGTTTCTGATTGGGTCTAAAACGTCATCACTGGTGTGACACAGTAAATTCGTTAGCTGTTACATATGTGAGTACACGATCCGTATCGCCTGCACGATTCACTCTGCACTTGTGCGTAAGTACGGAGAGGGGAACGTGCATGCACAAATAATCCTGTTCAAGATGATTTACGAAACTGCATGATGTGTTCTACACTTGTGCTGGTACGAATCGTGTAATCAAAAGTAGCTACACCTGCTTTACTGCCGTCAGTTTGACAAGCGCAATGCAGTTTCATTAGGTTTTAATGCTAATCATAATTATAAGTTAAGTAGTGATACATGCCATGGTGAAGTAATACATAGACCCAAGAAACATTAAAAAACTTTTTAATGAAAGACACAATGTAGCCAAGACATAGACCAGAATGAGCAGTATTACCAGTGTAACATAGACCAGAATGAGCAGTATTACCAGTGTAACATAGACCAGAATGACCAGTATTACCAGTGTAACACAGACCAGAATGACCAGTATTACAAGTGTAACATAGACCAGAATGACCAGTATTACCAGTGTAACATAGACCAGAATGACCAGTATTACAAGTGTAACATAGACCAGAATGACCAGTATTACCAGTGTAACATAGACCAGAATGACCAGTATTACAAGTGTAACATAGACCAGAATGACCAGTATTACCAGTGTAACATAGACCAGAATGACCAGTATTACAAGTGTAACATAGACCAGAATGACCAGTATTACCGGTGTAACATAGACCAGAATGACCAGTATTACCGGTGTAACATAGACCAGAATGACCAGTATTACCAGTTTACTCTTATGGTTGGTTTATGCCTTCCCTGGAAAAACAATATTGTATCAATTTATTATTTAGATGTGCATGAATGAGAAACATCTATTTTCAGAAAAAACTTAAGTTTGGTTAAATAAAAATAACTGGAGTGCAATTTAAAATATGTAATTTTTTATTTCTGAACAAAGTGCATACTTTGTTTATGACACACACACACACACACAATAACACTAGGTGTACAGTAAGTCATAACTATGTCCAAAAACACGTTACCTTGGCTTATCTTCCTCTATAATAAAATAGTACTTTATTGTCATCACACAATTATACAATGAAATTTGTCCCCTGCATTTAACCCATCCTTCTGAGGAGCAGTGGGCAGCCATGGGCAGTGCCCGGGTACCGATCTCCACCTGGTCAGAATCACCTGGCTGGAGGATTTTTACCCCTAACAAACATGTTTTTTGGGGGAACCGGAGAACCTGGAGGAAAGCCATCCAGACACATGGAGAGATACATGCAAACTCCACACAGAAAGACCCGCACAGGTCCGGGAATCAAACCCAGGTCTTCTTGCTGTGACGCAAGAGCACTAACCGCTCAGCCACCGTGCTGCCCACACAGCTAATGTTAACATACCACATAGCCTAGCTTATGAGGCTAAGCACCACCTAGCTCTACTGTTAACTTACCCAGATGAATGATGACTTTTCCTTTGAATATTGTAACAAAATAAAGATGCCTAGACTCGGGCAAGACCAAGAACCATATTTGGCAAGACCAGTGGCCGAGACCGAGACAAGTCCAAATCTCCACTAGCGAGCCTAAGGGAAGTCCGAGACCATGAGTCTGGTCTTGGACTCAAGTACTACAGTCCTGCTCTAAACCATGCAACATCAACTCCAAAGCAACAGTCACTCTAAACATTCACAATATTTTTACTGCTAGCACATGTCAAATGTAAAGCATCAAATTCTCCAGTATTTTGTAAATATTCTGATTTCATAAAACATATAATAAGCAGAGTAGATAAGCAAGAAATAACAATAAATAAGCAATAATCGTCATGTACCACCAACATATTGCATGTCGGCTTCAGGATGGGGCAAGCATCCATCATAACAAAAACCCTGTCATGAGTGAAGGAACTAGGTCTTCATGGGCTCACAGGGGGTTGCTTTTAGCTCACATCTGAGCTTGGTGTACACTACTAAGACTTAATGTGTTTCTGGGGTTAGGGTCTTGGTCAAATAATATGCTATTGGAGCTTTCCAATAACTTTAACCACCATAAACACAAAAGCCTCAGTGGCTATTTTGGTCTGATTGGAATGATCCCCCATGTCCACAAATCCAACTGTGGATCGTACTGCACATGTTTTTTGATGGCCATGGCATCCAACATCAGTCAGCTTATCACTTTAACTCATTAAAAGTTGTCCTATTTTATTGTATGATAAAATATTAAACACACTTAATTCCTTTTATGTTGATATTTAAATGCCACTCGAGACATTTAGCAAAATTTGTTTTGAGCATTCTGTAGACAATAACTAAATAATTTTATATAATTTTAAAGTTGCAATGTAAAACGTGTTTGTTAGAATTACTGTGATAAAAATGTAAATCAGTATCTTTACATCTTATACATGGATGCAAATCTTCCTTCATTTCCCAACTTTTTTTTTTTTAACCATATAATTTTTTTGGGGGGGAAAAATCTTAATGATTTCAAATACGTTCATTTGCTTGATCAGTATTCAACAAAATCTGACCATAAATAATTAAATAAATAGCAGTCATTTATGGTACTATCAGTTTATTGTGGCACTTGTATGTATGTTAAAACCACAAATCATCTTCCTCCTTTGGTTTTCTCTCAGCCTGTCAACTACAAGGAAATAATGTTTTGACATTTATTGAGTTAAGTATTGACACTGACTGATATGAACATTTTTGACCATGTGTAGCTATTGTGTTCTCTGGTAATTCTTCCTTTTCAGTGCTGGAAGCCATTAAATGTTTGCTTGCTATTAATGACGTAAAGACAAAGCCTTGTACTAATGTGGCAGTAATTGTCACTTATACTAATGGTGGTGCCAGTATTCTCACCTTGTCACATGTCTGTCTACACTGGAATTGCCTTCTTGAAAAACTGCTTCACAAAGCAATCCCATAAAAATAGACAGGTGCTACCTCTCTGAACTTGTTGATTTACATGTAATGTACGCTGATGTTTTATTGGAAAGTCAGAATGTGTTTTCTTGAAGTGACATGTTATAGTTTACTCGTGTTGCCAAACCTCTGTCAGCTGGAGTGTTAGGTTCCCGCTGTATTGTTGATGCTACTTAAAAACAGAAATATTTACATGAAGCCTACAGCTTTGTGTAGTATCACCGTTTTGACTTTCCCAGAACACATTCTATTTAATCATCTTTCAGAGAAAAGGTGCATCTACAGCCAAACTTTCTGTCGCAATTCACTTTCAGCTTCACAGCTCTTTTGTTATGAAGCATTATGCACCACCTTTTCATTTTCAAAAATAAAGCACCCAATATGATAATTAAAATGTTGTTAAAGTACTTAGAATATACAAGTGTATTTTGTAATAACTGTTTTACCTAATAAGGTGGCATCCCTTAAATTATGAATGGTTTCTTGAGCAATGAGATGAGAGCAGATCCCTTTTTTTTTAATCTCATGTCATCAATAGTTGATAGTGTAGTTATATTTAGTAGGTTAAATATCAGAATTTTTATTTTCTAATTGCAAGTAAAGAATTTTATTATCATTTGACAGTGGAAAAAAAAATCCTAGTCGGCTCCAAATATTGGCTTAGAAATATGGTATTGCCCCCCAAAAATCTACATTGGTCAATCACTAGATGATTGGTCATTTAATGATTGGTTATGAAATTGGCCTCCTTCACTGTACCAAAAATGTATTGAACCAAAGACTCTTGTACCGAACCAAAATCATTTTGTATCATTACCCCCATATTTATAATAATAGTACCTTGAATTTATATAGCGCTTTTTTGGACACTTAAAGATGCTTTACATAACAGAGAGACAACCAATGTATTAAAAATAATTAAATAAGCAAATAAAAAAGATGAGTTTTAAGATGGGATTGGAACGTGGATAGTGAGTCCGAGTTCTTGATGGGTAAGGAGGGGCCAGGTTACGTAGGGACTTGAAGGTAAGGAGAAGGAGTTTGAAGTGTATATAGTAATGAATGGGGAGCCAGTGAAGCTGTTTGAGGATGGGGGTGATGTGGTCCCTGGAGTGGATGTGAGTCAGAAGGCGGGCGGCAGAGTTCTGAATGTATCGTAGTTTTTGTAGCTGTGTGGAAGGAAGGCCGAAGAGGAGGCTGTTCCAATAAACAAGTCTAGAGGTGATGAATGAATGAGTATTTCTGCTGTGGGGAGGGAGAGTGAAGACGAGCAATGTTGCGGAGGTGAAAGAAGGAAGTTTTGGTGACATGGTTAATGTGAGCTTTAAAGGAGAGGGTGGGGTCCATGATAATGCCTAAGTTACGAACAGAGGGGGAAGGAGTGACAGTGACATTTATTATTACCTCCACCAAGGAGGTTATGTTTTTGCCGGAGTTTATCTGTTTGTCTGTGTTCAACATAACTCGAAAACTTATGGACAGATTTTGATGAAATTTTCTGGATATATTGGAAATGTGAACAGGAAGAACTGATTTAATGTTGGGGGTGATCGGGGTGGGGGGGGCTCTACCTTGGCGGAGGTCTGCGCTCTCAAAGTGCTTTTCCAGTTATATTTTGGATCATGTATAAATCCTGAAAACCTTATCCAACAACTTGCACTCTTAAAAGTTGATTTCTTGATTGTAATGTTATGTTAAACAGGTTGGAGATTTAGTGAATGAGTTGCAAGACAATTTACACCTTCTTTGTACATAAATTGACCCTGACATTTGTTCAACAAAGGTTCATCTTTTAGGCCAAGCAAATAGTTGCATCAGATTTTGAAACATTTTCTTTGGCTGTTTCTGAGATGTAATGTTTTATGAATCAGTATTTCTCCTAGGTATTTGTTTTTATGCTACTTAATATCAAGTATTATATTGGCACTGCTCTTGGTGTGGTTGTAGGCTGAGTCGTGTTTCATGTTTTCCTACTCTTTGTCAGTCTGATCTTAAGGTAAATAATCTCTTTTCTCAATGTGGTCTTCCTGTAAGTGTACATTTTTAAAGCCATGCTTTAGTGGTAGTGTGGTTTCTCTTCCTGTATGCTTGTGCTATGATATCAGTAAAGGGCCTTGTCTGAGGAACTTGGCCTTTATGTCTTTTATGAGCGCAGACAATGTATTTAGGTTAATGATTAAAAAGAAAAGACCTTTGCTTGTGACATGAGCATTGTTAGTTCCTGTATGTGGGCTAGTTGGCAGAGTCAAAGAGCCGTGTTGTCTTCAGTTTGGCTGACTTGACACTCTGTATGTGCTGCCATTTCACTCTCTTCAGTTTTATGAAAGAAGATTCGTCTTGTGAGTTGACATAATGTTAAGGTTAATGTTTTTTTGCTGAGCAGACGGGCCTTGACATTGTGATGTGTTGACAGGTGTTGTTCACAGAGCCTAGCTGGGCATCATCTGTCACGCACAGAACAGATATTTACTAGGGCTCACTGTCAAAATTAGTGCAGATTAATCCATCATCATGCTTAATCTAATAAAATTTTTTAATGCAGGATGGAGCAATTGTTTACAATTTTCGAAGAAACACGTTAATTGCATATATATTCATATTTCTGGATATGTTTTTAGTATTTTTCTAAATCTTTTTGGGGGGGTTTGTGTATTTTAGAGGAGTCTTTGAATATGTTTGAGATTTTTCATAGCTTTTTTAATTTCATTTAATTTTTTGGTGAATTCTAGCATGTTTTGTGTATTTTTTTTTTCTTAGTGTATTGTGCGGAGAATTTGAGTACAAAATAAAGAGACTGAACAGTCAATGACATGAAGTGTTTGAATCACGATTAATCGAAATTAATCCAAAGTAACCCTGTGATTAATCTGATTAAAAATTGTATTCATTTGACAGCCCCAATATTTATGGGGGGGGGGGGGGTCAGTTGAGATAAGAAATGCAGAAGTATTGGTGCAAAAACCATTTTCACATTTGTTACAGCCACAAAAAAATACTTTTGGCTTAAAAAACAAAAGGCTGAACACATGAAGGGACCCCACCAATAATTTCAAGTGTGTCAAAAATGTTCTTTTTATTACCTCCATCAAGGAGGTTATGTTTATGCCGACATTTATGTCTGTTTGTGTACAACATAACTGAAAAACTAATGGATGGATTTTAATGACATTATCAGGTTATGGGGGTAATAGGGAGATCAACAAATGATTAGATTTTGGTGGGGAGGGTCCTGCCTTGGTGGAGGTCTGTGTGCTCAGAGTGCTTTTGTAGTTTTAATTAATACAAAAAGCAGGTCTTAAACTATGCCAAAGAAACAAACGAGGAAAGGGGGAAAAAAAGGACTGATCGTGGCCGAAATGGAAAAAAAAAAAAGAGGGGGGGACTGAGCCAGCCAGGCAGTTGACCATTGCACCACTCGAACCCCCATAACTTGTCTAAGGGTTACTTAGCAAGGGATAATATATTGCCCATGAGTTACTATCAGAAAAATATTCCCCGCTTATTCTACGGGTTATTACAGTTTATTACTGTCACTACTCTAACAGACTAGTGTTGTGAAATAGCCAATAAGATGCGGGACAGAGAGAGAGGGGGGGGGGGGGTGCAGCAGAGTTTTGGGCGGAGAAAAGAGAGAGACGGATGTACACAGTCAGGTCGGCAACCGGAGCAGGTGTTGTCCTGTTCTTGCAAACAAATACTGAAAACAAAGCTCACTGAAACCACTTCTTTTCTAAAAACCAGCATAGAGGAGTTAACCCCAGGGTAAAATACTTACTTCGGCCCTGGAGATTTTGTATGAGAGGAGGACGGCAATTTCCCCTGATTTCCTGACTACGGTCAAGATAACATCAGGATAGGTTAACATTGGATAAGCTAGCAGTTACAACAAAGCAAATATTTACTTTCAAAGTGGCCGAACTACCTGCGGAGTGATATGGTACAGTGAATCAGAAGTGACAAATCCCGTTGCCATTGGCAGCGGGCGTTAACGGTGCAGCGGGCGGTTATCGAAAAAAACCTGCCCGTTGAAGGCTGGGAATGTCGATTCAAAGTGAACGGGAGCTGTCGCAACGTTCTAGAGGGCCGTAGAATAACTTAAAGAAAAGAAAATCCGAAAACAGGACTGTCATTGATCTCCAGCCCAAACTAAAATAACAAAACTGAAATAACATGAAACATGCTACTGTGCCGATGGTTGGAGAAAAAAAAACAAAACACAAATACATATCCCCAGGTTGACAAAGCTGCAGCAGACACCCTCTGTTGACAGCTGATCGACCCCTCTTATAGCGGACATGTCTTCAGCATTGATTGCCGTCAGGAGGTGGTTTACCTGTGACAAGGACAGAGAGAGACAGGCGCACACAGAGACAGAGAGATGCAGTGAGAGAGACAGAGACAGAGAGAGAGATGGAGAGACACACACAGATGGAGAGATACACAGAGAGAGATTTTTTTATTTTTATATTTCAAAAATCCATTAATTTACATTCTAAATACAAAATGACAGAATATGAAACATTGTCATTTTACAAAATCCAGACAAAAACCAGCATAATATAAAATCAAATCTCCCTATAACAGAGTAGGAGCAAAATAAACAGTTTCTTGCTCTCTCTCTCTCGCTCTCTCTCTGTGTGTCTCTGTCTCTGTCAGAGAGACACAGAGAGACACAGACAGACAAACACACACACAGAGCGAGAGAGACACACACACACAGAGACAGACAGAGAACGCACACACACACACACACACACACACACACACACACACACAGACAGACAGACAGAGAAACGCACACACACACACAGAGGGAGAGAGAGACACACAGATGGAGAGAGAGACAGAGACAGACAGAGATGGAGAGCGAGCATGAGCAACGTCTGCCCCAGCATTCACCCTCCTGCCAACACACAACACATTAGACCTTTTGATTTGATCAAAGTATGACTATATTTCATGTCCTCATTAGGCTACTGATGTGTCAAAATTAAGTACGTACGTCTGTCTCCTTCTTTCTCTTCAGAGCTGATTGTTAAACATTTTGTGATACATTCCATCCAATCATATCATATAATAAGATTTATCCCTTCAACCAAACTAACTACCTATCTACTCAGCATGTTGTAAAATCTACTAATTGCATCTTAATATCTATTTTTCTTATATTTAATGGTAGGAACCATAACTAAGCTATGTGACAAGGACTTTAATGAAAAATAATCCTCCTGTCATCACAGAACAATACAGTAACTGCTTCTGCAATTGACAGTACATGATTTGAGGATTTATGTTGTTTTTATACTCTTCCTTGGTTCGTGAGCATGGGTTTTCAATATTAATTTGTCAGGCAAAGAAAAAACATGTTGCACTGGACATACTGCTCTGATAAAATCATGGGCCACTGCAGAGTGTCTCTCCCGGAGGCTGCTGTCAGCTGACGAGCTTGTACCAGTGCTGACTTAAAATGAGTTTTGTTGACTTTAGTGACATTTAACAGCAGGGCTGAGAATCAGAGCAGGTGACTGACAGAAACACATTGCCCTCTGCTTGGATCCTTTTTGGGAGACGTCTACCATTTGCCTATTGTCAGATGACTTGAAAATAAAGATTTAAAAATGGTTTATTAGAGGCTGGTTGGTAGCATGTCGTCTTTACAGTACATACCACAGGGAAATTAGTATTTCACTATTCCAATAAGCTGTCAATAAAAGTAGTAAACGATAAAGAAAATGTGTTAGATAGGGCTGGGAAGATATAATATGCTTTTATGCTGATTCGATTCTTTCATGCTTTTTTTGGGTACCGATTCAGTTCTTCACTTGCTTTTTTTTAAACACGAGACCACGTGAAAAAGCTGAATGATGATGCCTCCAGATCATATCAGGAGCCATATTCCCCCCCCAAAAAATGCACAAGTCATTTCAGATTTATTCAAGAACAATATTTGAACCAGACTTTGGGAAGTAAAGTGCTACAATTATCTGCACACAACACAAATAGGAGCCTTTAAATTAACATACTTTATAATAAAGTGAACTTAAACTCATTTCAAAGCCTGGACTGCATGTAAAAGAGGCAAACAAATGTACAATATAAAAACTATTTTCTCTAGTATTTATCTTATTTAGCTGTTGCTGCTCTGCATTTACCTCAGGATGGTGTCTTGCTAAGTGCACAGTAACATTTGTGGTGTTTCCACAGTATGACACGTGTGCATTACAGAGTTTACAAATAGCTTTCCACATGTCCAGCTCTGTTCTTCCCTTTAAAGCAAAGAATCCAAAATGTGTCCACACTTTTGTCTTAAAATGTGATGGTGGGGGTTTTATCTCTGTGCATTTTTGCAAGTTGTCCACCATTCTGTCTCTAGTAGGACTGAAAGAACCTTAGAAGCCTATTGGTGTATGTGTGTGTGTGAATGTGAAGCGCTTTCAACACCATGAAGGTGGAAAAGCGCTATATAAGTGCAGACCATTTACCATTCCCTTCAAGTTTTTCTGGGAATGGATAGAATATCATAGTTGAACATATTTTGCCCTCTGCTGGAGACAACTGGTAACCCCCCCCCCCGGCTGAAAATTAATCATTTAAATATGGAAAAAAAGAGATTTTTTAAAACAAAAAAAAAGTATTTAAAACATTTTAAAACAAAAAATCCCGATACATATGTGAATTTATTTATTTTTCCTTCCACCCTTAGTGTTAGAGTAAATTCAGCTGTGTTCAGTCAGACAATACAGTGTGATAGAGCAGGAAGTGTAACAGGCTGACACTGGACAGTGACTCACTAGAGTCTAGAACAGTGAAAGAGCGACTGTATTTTCTTACCTGTGAGGGAAGTGTTTTATTTAAGATGCAGCGATAGTCACATAATCCACCTGCCCTCATTCCATTCAAAACATGATATCTCAGGGACAGCTTGACAGAATATCCCTGAATTTGCCACAAACATTTACTTATAGCCAGAGATGAGTGCATGAGATTTTGGTGCCCATGGGTCAAAGGTCAAAATCACTGTGACTTCACAAATTCCACACAGGTTTTTATTCATGAGCAACAACAGTGGACACATCTGATTGAATTCAGGGTATTTGATTATTATTTAATGATTGTTTGAATTGTTTGAATAGGGTGGTGCAGTGGTTAGCAGTCATGCCTCACAGACAGATGGTCCCTGGTTCTATTCCCACACCAGACCTTCCTGTGTGGAGTTTGCATGTTCTCCTTGTGTTCCCCAGTTTCCTCCCACCATCTAAACACATGCACTGATAGGTTAATTGGTTAATCTAAGTTGTCCATAGGTGTGAATGTGAGAGTGATTGTTTGTCTATATATGTTCAGCCCTGAGATGAACTGGAGACTCATACAGGGTGTACCCCGCCTTCACCCATTGCAGCTGTATTAGGCCCCCAGTGACCCCTATGTCCCTAGTGAGGATAAAGCGGGTTCAGATGACAAGATTGTTTGAATATTAAACTTTTTTTCATTATGTTGTGGTTATGTGAAAGAAATGCAACAGCACAGTGTTTACACAGTATTATCCTGAGCCTCTCACTCACCAGAACACCTGCTTCATTTTCTCCTTGTTTTCTTCTTGATGACTTAATGTTTTTCTTATTCTTATCTGTTCCATGTCCTTCTGGAACAGATGAGGATAATTCTAATTCCTGTCTCTTTGTTTCTTACTGTAAAATGCTTTTAGTCCTCTTAACACTCAGTGCAGATGTTGAGCACACGGTATGTTGTAATTTAAGTGTTTTGCATCAAATGCAACTCTCCTGAGATCTATTCTATTCTATTCTATTCTATCTTATTGAATTACTTAATGCAAGGTTATAGTTTTGATTTTCTTTCTTAGTATTATGTACTGTTAAAGTTCAATGTGTCATGTCAGTCAATGTGCTAACCAATGTTTTTTTTTTAAATTACCTCCTCCAAGGAGGTTATGTTTTGCCGGCGTTTATCTGTTTGTCTGTGTTCAAGATAACTCGAAAACTTATGATGAAATTTTCAGGATATGAACAAGAACAACTGATTTCATTTTGGGGGTGATCGGAGTGGGGGGGGGTGTACCTTGGCGGAGGTCTGCGCTCTCAGTGCTTTTCTAGTTTGTATTAGTGTTGCAGTTAGATACATAGTGGGGAAAAACCCAAATAAACCAAAGACAAATCAAGCAAACAAACAAAAAATACTGACAAATAAAAACCATGACATCATATTAAAATGAAAAAGATAGGTGAATAACTGAAAAAAGCTACTAAGTGGTATTGGTTAATTGGGACAATAGGGAGAGGGGAAGAGGGGAGTGAATGTAAGTGTGTGTGTGGGGGGGTCAGCTAATAATTATTATAATAATGATTATGCAGAAACCTATTTTCTGTTAAAGTTGGCCTTCAGTTAATGTCAGAACCACGGTTTACTCACACCAGTAATTTGTAAAATATGGACACTGATTAAATAGCTAAATGATTAAGTGGCCTATGTACTCATTATTATATTTGGTCATTAACCTGCAAGTTACTCTGAAAAAGAACAGTGTGTGTGCTCATAGGACCATAGGGTTTTGCTTAGACAGTGTTTGCTTTCTGGGATGACAGAGTGGTAATGTCCAGCCAGGTACGGTGAGAACTCATGCTTGAAGATATCTGAGCCCAGAAGGCAAACCCCCACACCCACCCCCATCCCCCTGCGCTGGCCCTACTAAAAATTCTGTTACTAATTTCATACAGTGTGCAAATCTGACTCATTTCAGTAGCACCCAGCCTGAGTGCTGAGCTGCTGGAGGATTCACTGATGACCATACATGTCCTGTAGGGAGGAGAGCAAAGCAAAGCAAAGGGGGGGGGGTTCTGCAGTAGCACCACTGCTGCTCATCTGGACTTCACCTAAAAAAAAGAGGCCCATCAGACTCCACCCCTCCACACTTTGGATATGCATAACTATTTTTATCTGCCATCCCTTCTCTCTCCTATTGCTTCACTTAGGTCTACTATGTACTACTTAATGAAAGAGGTAGCATGTCGTTGGGGTGCAAAGTATTACAAAACTCACAGTTTGAATTGAGTTCTGGTTCAGATTATTTCTTAGGAGATAAATATAAATCCATTGGCCATAAACACATTTGTGATATTTTAGCATGAGGTGGCATAAAAATCCAGAGCATACGGAAACTATTTCCACTCAGCCAGTCACTGTAATTTACAAATGTGATTGTGATTTATTTATTTATTTTTGCTGTTAATTCAGTAGCATATAAATGGCAAAATAGTCTTTCTTAGTGTCATTGTTTAGCTTTATTTGTGGCTGCTGTAGTGAGGAGGAAAGAGAGCGAGAACACTTCTCAAGCCTGCAGTTCTTGTTTATTTGGATTTTACCCAGCGTCACTGATAAACCTCATCAGGATCCTGTGCAGTAATGGTAAACACAAGGATATCAGTACAGCAGATGGTCTCAACTTGTTCATATAAAAAGATATTTACTTGCCACCCTGGTTTACTGATCAGCCAAACCCAAAAATGATGCTTAGAGGGTATTGCTTTTGAAAACATTTACCAAATGATGTTGACATCCCAGAAACATGCATTTGGCCTGTGTGCCATTTAATTAACAACTCTGATAACAAGAAAAAATGTAGTAGTCCTTATCGTGGCCCATAATGTCACCATAGTTTAATGCTGCAGTAATTCTCATTGCGTGTCCATTAGTTGAACGCTTAGCCATGCATTAAAGTTAATCATGTGTTGCAGAATCACCCCAATGAAGCAGCAGTGATTACCTGCAGAGCTGTGTAGAATACTTTAATTGGCCATTGAGACTGGTCCAAACAAAGTTGAACATCCTCTCTGTAGTCCTTTGTTAACAGAGCAGCTTAATGATGGCTTCAATGGACTCTACTCACGCTGAGTCCAAACAGATGGATGAAAAGCCAGAGCCTTTATTCATCACAGTTCATTGGTTCTCAGATGGCTATTAAATTTGTTATCCAAAAAGCGTTAATGGCAGATTTTTTATCCATTACAGAAAAGTTAAAGAACGGTAGACACTTGGAAGTGGGCAAAACACAAAAATTGTTCACAGTAGTCATGATATTTTTCATCAAATTGTTTAACCTTAATAGACATTGTTTATCTTCCATCCAGCTCTTTAAAATATCAGTCGAGTTCTGTTTCTTCCAGCTGAATTTTAAAGTTGTCATGCCAATTCATATTAAAAGACTGTCACATCAGGACATAATTGGTCTCATCAGGACATAATCGCTCTCCTTTTCCATGTTCCAGCTTTTTTCTGTCACAGCTGAGTGAAAGCTGTAACACTTCTACTGCTGTAGAAGCGTAGGATGCCCTGGAGCCCCAAGGTGAAGGACGACACAATGGAGTGCCCTCTGTGTATGGAACCACTGGAGATCGATGACGTCAACTTCTTCCCCTGCACCTGTGGATACCAGATCTGCCGTTTCTGCTGGCATCGCATCAGGACAGATGAGAACGGCCTCTGCCCTGCCTGCAGAAAGGTCTTTAGTCATTTGATTTTTACTCAAGTGGAACTCATTCGAATTTAGTAGAAAATTTGATCATTTATCTATGTGCAAAAAATGATGTCTCATTCTCCCTGAACCATTCTGTCTCAAGCCTGATGGTCCTGATCAATCCTGATGTTGCTCAATATTTTTGACATTAAAGAGAGGCTACTTACTACAGTTAGTGTTAAGAAGGGTACATGCATAATGATCTTTTCATTCAGATTTTCCTCCTGTCTGACCAAGGACAGCAAAGCAAGCCCAAATATGATATGAATTCATAGTCTGGAGGCGATCCATAGACTGAGCTTAAGCGGATGGGTGGGATCAACGGGTGTCATTCAAACTGCTCTGCACATAATAGACCAGCACTGTGACCAATCAAAGCAACAGACAATATGACGTATACAGAGCAACGAAAACAAGTCTAAACTAGCATCTATCTCATTGTTTTAACACCCTATAGGCTAGGTAATTAATGTTAACGCACCGTTAACAGTGAAGGAAAAATATCCAACCGAGTCCGTTTACATTAGAGATGGTGAAATTCATAAAAAAAATCTTGACCAATCACTGAGCCTTATTAACTGGTTGAAGTTGGTCACAGAGAACAGAAAACGATTGCTTTGCCGGTTCACACACGCCTAGCCATTTACACACCGCGACACGCTTCAGTCACTTCGCTTTTTAAACAAGAGTCACACTGTGAGGTTGAGCGATGTTATTTTAAAAGCCTACACTACAATGCAAGAGTTTGTGCAATGTAACTACAGATGCAGACTGTTTTTTTTTTTTTTTTTGTTTTTTTTTTAACCCATGACAAAAATTTATGACCAGACATCGTTGGTCAAATGGTCACTGGTTAACATCCCTAGTTTACATACTGCCTATCTGACCATAGACTGCTTATAAGTACTTCTTCATCCCTGTTGTCATTGTACTTAGCCCCGCCCTACATTCTCGCTACACAAATGGAGCGTTGTGATTGGACCAGTAAAACTTCAGTGGTTCTGGCTGAGACTTTCTGGAGCATCACTAGAACGAGGAAAAAAATATATTTTGCCACTAGAGGCGGGCTAGTTTACTAGGCTAATCCTTCCCTGGTCTTGCGTGTCCTTTTCCCTGTTGCACGTTTTGTTTTTCGGTTGTTGCTATGTTTCATTGTTTTTTTAGGTCATGTTTGATCACGTGACATATCTGGCTTACAGGACTAGATTCCATATCAGTGGTAGGACAGAAGTGATATGTGAGTGGTGTACTGCAGTGAGATTATGGGAGCACACCATGTACAGTGTGGCCAAAATTGTTCCATGACTGATTTATTATTATTTTTTTTTCTATCTCCATGTGTGGGGTCTGTGACAGATTAAAAAAATCTCTATATTTCGAAGATCTTTATCTTTTAAATAAACAGCCTGGACAAAAAAAGCAACTGACTGGATTTAACTAATCAAATAGTTCAGATCCTTCCATGGGTACATCCTGCAGTGGTTAATAACAATCTGCAGTAAGTAGCCTCTTGTGTTTAATGTCAAAAAGATTGGACAATGCAAGGATTGATGAGGATCATCAGGCTTGTGACAAAATGTTTATTCCAATAAAACATAATTTGTACACATAGATTATCCTCCATGAAGTCCAGACTCTAATCTGGGATGTGATAAAGACTCTGTATAGTTGTCCAAATCTCCATTATCAATAATCGCATAATAATGCAACTATGGATGCAAACATTTTATGAACTTTTTTGTGACCCAGTAGATGCATTATGTAGCAAAAATATGCCACGGTGAATGTCTCCTGTCCTCACAACCAACGGTGGTGCAGTGAAATATTGCATGTCTGACTTTTTGACCAGTAGGAAATGACCATCGGTGGTGCCATTATAGGGTTTGGTGGTATCAGATTTTACTGGTCAGAGCTATTATCTGTGGAATCTGACAGGAAATCAGAACTTGTGATTGTTAGTTTGATCTCGTATCTGTATTGTTTCAGCCTTATCCAGAGGACCCTGCAGTATACAAACCGCTGTCACAAGAAGAGCTACAGAGGATAAAGAATGAGAAGAAGCAAAAGCAGAATGAGAAGAAGCAAAAGATCACAGAGAATCGCAAACACCTGGCCAGTGTGCGTGTGGTCCAGAGGAACCTGGTGTTTGTGGTGGGGCTGTCTCAGAGACTAGCAGACCCAGAGGTAACTACACACATGCATCTGAATATAAAGACGTACCACACTTTTGTATGTGTACTTATGCTCCCTATCATTTGTAGTTGGGTTATGATATAAAAGGACACGATCCCGGATACAAGTGGTCGAAATGACTTTCCTCTGTAGGGAGGTTAGGAATAAGGAGAGGGGCTCAGAGTGGAGATATTGCTCCTCTGCATCAAGAGGGGCCAGCTGAGGATGAAAGGTTAATTTCTTAATGATCAAGTTTTTCAAATTCCAAGGAGTCACAAATTTTTGCCAATATAGCCATGAAATGGGCATTAGATTGTGTCTTAAGTAGTCTGAAAAATGTATTAAAAAGTATTTTAATTTATGTTGTAGAAACCTGCAGGAACTCTGTGTAAATGTCTGTTGAAACTGTCTGATGTGTGGTACTACTGTGCTAAATGAATCGTAGGGAATTGCTGCAGTATCAGTTCATTGTGCCAATATCCCCCACACTGAGCAGTCCAGAAATGCCAGCAACCTGATGGTGTCTGTGATGACGTTATGTGCCATAAATATCCTGAACATATTAATCATTTCTGCAGTGATAATAGATGGAGTCCCTACTGTCGGGTCACAGAAAAATCCAGCACAAATGTTGGAATCTGTTGGAATCTCCTGTTGTTTCAAGCTCTGTTACCTTACCAGTGATGTCTCCCACATACCTGATGAATATTAACAGTGAGTGTCACATAGGGTTGAACAACAGATTATAGCAATTCTAAGCCTAAGTGCATGGTCGATGGGTTTGAACTGTTGTTGTCAAAAATAGTTTTACTCAAGCTTCTTCAGCAGATGATCTTTAGTGTTGGTGAATTTGTTATAACATGAGTGTGTAGTCTATGTAGGTCACATGACACCTGGCCTGTTCGAAGTAGGGATTGGATGGTTATTGGATAAATATTTGAAAAACACACAATTTACACGTCTGCTCAGCTCAGTATATATTATGAAATTGTCATAAAACATCTATAATAAAGCAAAACACATTTCCTGAAAGACTACTATGTGTTCATGTATTAGTCATTTCATTTGCAATGCTGCATAAAGATCTTAATTAAACGAATGTTTCAGTTGCATTTTATAGTCAATCTGGTAAACAAAAAAAAAAATGCCTTAAATATCAGCTGAAGAATTTTTAATAATGGGAATCTACTTTAGCAAAACCCATATCGGTCCACCACTTGTTTCAGCCAACCATGGTTTATCATCATTATCTGTATCTCTATCAGTATTCTTTAAGTACTGAAGAAAAACAATGTTTGTTTAGTAGAGCTATCAGTCCCTCCAGTTCAGCATGGAAGAATTATTGAATTGTATGGTCTTCATTTGATTATCTTAACTGCAAAAATATTTTGGTTCTAAATATTGATGATCAATCTCCATGACTTCCATCGAGTTGAGTTTTGGCATAGCTTTGGCTGAGCTGTCTGAATGTCACATGGCTGTACTAATGGTATAATATGTCATTGTAACCTGTAACTGTTGAAGACGGTCGCACTGTTGAACCTGTGTTCTTCCAGTGTGTGTGAGCAACGGCTCCTCTGAGCTTCACTGTCAAAGCAGATAATATGGGAGCCCAGAGCTTTCCGACTGTGTGTTGTCGGTGTCTTTCCCCTATGTTGATGTGTCTCTGCATGTTTTGGAGGAAGAGGGTGGGAGGTTGAGCAGGCAGGACAGCTTCACTCACACAAAGGCCACAAAGAAATTACACCCCCCTCCCCTTCCAACTGTATGCTTACTGCCAACACTGAGCAGAATGTCAAAATGCAGTTTAGAGACTTGACACCAACACAAACACTTCCTTTGGGCTCAAACTTGTTGCCCATCACTCAGTGCATGATGAATGCTTCTAGAGGGATGGTATACAAGTGCTTATTTGTTCTTCTTCTCTTACTGTATGCATGTTTTCTATTAAGAATGACACTATACTACATTGCCATTTGTGATATATTAGGTTATAGGTTACCCATCCCTGCTGAAGTGAACATTTTTGTTTCTGTGTTCATCAGGTACTAAAGAGGCTGGAATATTTTGGGAAGTTTGGTAAGATTCACAAAGTGGTGATCAACAACAGCACATCATACGCTGGTTCACAGGTGAATTAACACATTTAATATGGCCTCACACATGTAGCATAAAGCCAGAACATGAATGTCATTTAAATGTGAACCATATTTCTGCAGGGGCCCAGCGCCAGTGCCTATGTCACATATATCCGCTCAGAAGATGCCCTCAGAGCAATCCAGTGTGTCAACAATGTAGTGGTAGATGGCAGAACGCTTAAGGTAAGTATAAGAAGTACAACTTGATTAATGTGTAAATCTATAGGTACGTAGCATCCACAGAACCGTCATTTGATTTGACTTAAAATATGAGCTTGAACTTGTATGTTTTGCAGGCTTCTTTAGGAACAACAAAATATTGCAGTTATTTTTTAAAGAGCATGCAGTGCCCTAAACAGGACTGCATGTATCTACACGAGCTCGGGGATGAAGCTGCTAGTTTTACAAAGGAGGAAATGCAGGTAAGAGGAGACATGACACAGGGGAGACACTGGGTGGCACCAACTCAGCATAAGTTCAGCTATAGCCTAGTCCAGGGGTGCACAAACCTGGTCCTGGAATGCTTCTATCTTGCATGTTTTAGATGTACCCCCCCTTCCAAACATGCAGGATAGTAGTAGTTTAGATTAATCTCACAAGAAAATACTGGCAAAGCTAAAATACTTGATTAACTAGTTTCATATTAGTTAATGTCAGAGAGAACTAATGTATGTCTAGAAAAATGGGCTGTATAAGCCACAAACATCACTTGAACGGACTCTCATGTTATCCAAGTAAATGCATGAAATATAAATTATGTGTTTTCTTTGTCCCTCACAGGCTGGAAAGCACCAGGAATATGAGCAGAAACTACTACAAGACCTCTACAAAATGAATCCGACCTTCCTGCAGACCTCAGTGGTAGCAGGAGACAAACCAAAGGGCAAAACAAACTCTTTACAGAGGTATTAGAGCTGGTATTATGGTTTTAGATCTAAAATTATTTGAATAATCACTTTGATACTACCACACTGTTTTTAAAATAGAACAGGTTTTGGTTCCTTACATGTAAATGAAGCCACTCCATGCATTTACTTTCAGTTTTGAGTCAAGGTAATTCAGTGTCGATCTCTGGTTTCTTAGATCAAACAGCTCGGGTAAAGACGGTTGGCTACAGCCGTCGGGAAAGATGACAAATGGTCTGTCATCAGACCACAGGAAGAGTCCGCCTTTAGATGGCTCAGACTCTGAACACTTGACCCCTGAGGGGCCTGAACCTGACCTCAGCCTTGGCCCTGTGCCGGCCCTCTCTGTCTTCTCTTCAAACTGTGACCCTGCCAGGTGAAATAAAGAACAGCTTTACCTTTTTGCACAGCGGAATGCATTCACGTTTACCTGTCACTTACACTTCAAAATATTAGAGTGTGATTTCTCCTGCATTTATGTTAATTATTGTCATTTGTTCTGCTGTTTGACAAGGAAATGTTCATGTAGCACGATCCTTAAATATGTCACTAAGTTACTCTGACAAACCCCAGTTAACAATAACAAGAGCAGAAATTCAAGGGTCTCTTATCATTCTTTCCAATACATCATATTTATAAGTATAATTTTGAGAAGTGTCATTAAATGTGTAACTAGAATGATGTTAAATAATTTATTTTGCGTAAGTTGCATTGAACTTCTTTTCCTACTTTGATTTCTTCAGTGACAAACTGCCAAATATCATCAGTATAGGCAACGGTGAAACCTCACAACTGGTAAGACCCTGACCTGCTTTAACCCAAGTGAATCTGTGAAAGACATGAATAGAATAAAAAATGTTTTAGAAATATATTCATGTTTATGTTTATTTTCATTGGAGGGTAATTTGTCACACTGTCATGTTTTTTTTGTACCTTATGAAATACTCAAATCTAATCAAAAAGTTTGAGACTTTCTCAAAGAAAAACAAATTTTAACAAACATTTAACTGTTATTTTAGACTGCACTGAACAGCCATGTTTAAAGTGGTGCAGGTAATTCTTTAGGATTAAATGATGAGTCATGTTGATTTGTCTGGTTTCTTGGTCTTGCAGCTGCTGAGCACTGACTCTCCGTCGCCCCCTCCTGGTCTCACTAAGCCCAGCCTGCTGGTGCCAGTCAGCGTCACAGGCCACACAGTCTCCCGTTCTCCATTTGAGGGGGTCACCACAAACTCACAGTCATTGTTCTCCGACAACAGTAACTTTCGGCACCCAAACCCACTTCCCAGTGGACGCTACCCCAGTTCGACACACAGCAATACTGACTGGCCCACGGCACCAGAACCACAGAGCCTCTTCACCTCAGGTGGGTCTGAGGGTTAAGCAACATAAACAATGATGAAATATATTTTTGAGACAAAAATTCATGTGATTATACTTGGTAGTTATAGTTTTGAGTATTGAACTTATGAGGGAGCTAGAGAGACTGTGTTTTAACCTCAGGACTGCTCTCATCATCCTCTCTGTGTTTGTGTAGATACCATCCCAGTGTCATCATCCACAGACTGGCAGGCAGCGTTTGGCTTTGGTTCATCCAAACAGCAACAAGATGACGATCTGGGCTTCGACCCATTTGACGTCACACGCAAGGCCCTGGCCGACCTCATAGAGAAGGAGCTGTCTGTGCAGGACAACTTCTCCAGCTCCTTGTCCCATGGGCCCCTCCCTTACAGGGCACACGGACCCCTACTGAACTCCTTGTCTGACAAAGCTCCTGGCCTCCCAGGTGGGCTTCCACTCCCAAACCACCACCTCCCTCCTAACACTGGGCTCCCTAATGACTGCTCCCACCACCAATTCCCTCAGCGGGGAGGGTACAGCGCCTTCAGCTTTCGCTCTCACCCATCAACATCATCTCCATCATCTTCTTCAGCATCTCGTCAATCCTGGTTAGGGGTCAACTCACGCAGTAATTTATCACAATTGAAACGCACAGCCTCCAACTCACACAGCGGCTTCTTAGACTTGACAGTGCTGCAAGGATATCCAAGTACAGGGCTGGGCGGAGTCTCCATGACAGGTAAGACTGGATCAGGGAACTGGGGCTCTGGGAAGGCTTGTGTATCTTATTAGATTTTTAGATTTGTTTACGTTAATTTGATAATTTTCTAATCTCAGTACCAGTTCACAAGTAAAAATCAGTTGCTTCATCTATGTGGACTTGTAAGATAATTCAGAAGTAGTTTTTCTTTGTTATAATTGATGTAGTATAAATTTCTAATATTTATTAAATGAATATCTTTGAATTTAATGAACCTTAGTCAATAATTAGATAAATATTCACAATGAATTTATAGCCTACATGGAATCTGTCTCTAAATTATAATTGGGTCATTTTTCACATTAAAAAAACCCAAAAACTTGAAAAATAAAGCTAATTCATTATTCTGCCTGACACCCTGGTGTTCTGCCAATGATCTATTGCAACTATCGTCTTACTTCAGTTGGCAAGAACTGGAGAACAGCTGATTGTGTTTTATTACAAACAGCACTCTGAAATATATCAATAGTCTGTCCTGACAGGTGTGATTGTTCAGGAATAGGATATGTGGAAAACAGTAACTGACATCTGGAGGAACTAGTTTTCCTTTTTACTGTAAACAAAGTTACAGTCAGACTCATGATGCACCTCGTTAAAAATGGATGGAGTACAGTAGTGAATGTCTTGTTTTTGTCTATATGCAGCCAAATGTGCTGAACTGTTTTTAGAACTGAAAATTGGATATGTGCAGTATCAAAAACAACACAATTCCTTATAATTTCCAAATATGTGTCATTGTGCAATATTTGAAAAATAAGACAAACACTTAACTTATTTCCAATTCATATATTATGGCAAACTTTTATTATATTATGGCTGTTTTTTCCCTATAAGAAATAGGTTTCCAGAGGAGACATGTTTTTATTATAAGCTAAGTCTAGACCCTTTTTCTACATTATTGAAAAACATGTAAAATTACTATCACTTTTACATTTGAACACATCAACATATTTTTATTACGAAGTTCTTACAGTACACCGATAAACCTAAGCCTATTTAGATGCACAGTAAGAAATAATATTCTCTGAGACGCTCTCAAAGGAGATGTGTTATTCGGCCCGAGCACTGCGAGGGCCTGTTAAAACCACATGGTTGTTATTTTTCTCTGTCTCTTTAACTACAATTTTTGCCCTTTCAATGTTTTTTTTTTTTAAAAAAAAGGGAATTTTATTTGACTCTTATTTCAAGCCCGATGTTAAAATTTCATAATCTGAAGTCGCCAAAATTTGTCTTCACAAAACTGCTTGGCCACCCCCTCTCAAAAGTAAAAAATACATTACACAGATGAGAAATGTCCCTAAGTTTTTTCAACATACAAAGATGAAACTTAGTACACACATAGCCCATGGTTGGACAAGTAAAAAAAATTACATTTCGACCTCGCCCTAAGCCCAACAGGACGTCAGCCATATTGGATGGAAATGTGGACTTCTAAAATACGACCCCTCATACTTTCAACATTTTCTCCTAGGGTTTACTTCTAATTTACACCAAACTGGGTGAAAATCACCTAAACACGTGTGATCCCAAGGTAGCATTTGCATTTTTTTATTAAATGTTGGGCGTGGCAGTGATGACCTCACAACAAAGTGGTATTTTTAGACATATAGAAGTGTGTGTATGTCACAGATACTGTGTCAGATTGAGTTGGACCCATTGTAACATTTGTGTGGGATGGCAGACCAACACAATGATATGGAACTTGCATTGTTAAATCGCAAAGTGGCTCTCTGATGCCCCCTAAAGTTTTTTAATGGGAATGAAGAAACTTGACAGACAAAATCTCCAGTTTGATTCGAATATACTCCGATTAAGGTGTTTACATGACTTTGAAAAGTTTGATTTTAATGGGAGTAAATTTCTCTTAAGTGCATGTAAAAGTACTGAGTGTCTGCACATTATGATCCATTCATCCATGTCAGAAGCAGATACTTTGTAATGTAGTGGTATTGGCCATTACCAATATCGATATGATACAGATTATATACCCCTTTCCCTTTGAACCTGCTAACAATCCTTTTTTTTGGCGGCAGTGGGAATGCCAGACAACCCACTAGTTTACATAATGTTTCCTATTGAATCTATTTCCTGATGCTTTGCAGTATCTAGTAAACATAATCTGGGATGTACGGTAATTGTTTTACAACCAATACTAAATATTGACAACTTCAAGTAGTTCCCACTCTTCAAATTCTTTCATTATTATTTCCAATCAGTAGTTGCAATTTTTCTAATACTTTTATTGTTTCCAGTCAATAGCTCTCATTCTTCTAGTTCTTTTGGTTTTTCCGGTCATTGGTAAATTAGGTTTTTATTCACGCATTACGTACATCTTTTATAACTTATTTATTATTTATTTTAGTAATCTATTGTTTTTATGTTGGACTGACTGGAAGGAGATAATCAAATATCATTGTACATTGTTTTATGATGATAATAAAACTATATCTGTTTAAATAGTCAGTGGTGAAAATCACCTACACACGTGGGATCAAAAGTAAATTTTTTTATCACATCCTGGGCGTGGCTGTGACAAGTTGGTGACAAAGCGGTCATTTTCAGATGTATAGGAGTGCATGCACCTGACAGAATGTCGGATCAAGCACATGATATGATGTCTTTTCACTGTCAGGTGGCCTCAGCGGTCTCAAGAGGAGGCGAGGGCCTAGAATACCGCTCATGGTTTTACTAATTTTATTTAAAGTTATTAGTCACTTTTCATCCCTTCATATGATGAAAAGTCTTAAAGATGGAATTGGTCTTTAAAACAGCCCAAACAAAGAAGGTCTCTATTTACAGACGGCGTAATGTATACACTTAATTTAAACCATAAAGGTCCAACATTCACTGTCGACCAAAACCATTTACCAATCTAAGCAGTCCATCTGTTAATTCTGTAAATCTATGTAAATAATTGCAGTATAATAAAGTTGTTAATCTTTACATGGTTGTCACACATGACCCATTTGGACATTCAGAGGCTCTGTAGTAACCATAGTCAAATTCTACAACAGTGTTTCTCAACCTTTTTGAACCACGGCACATATTTTACATTAGAAAAATCATGAGGGACACCACCAAACAAAAATGTTAAAATATTTATTGAAATATATTACAAATATACTCTCGCTGTACTTATTCAGTGTGAAACCTGGGCCTGTTTAGTAATATACATGAATTTCACTGAAAAAACCAAAATAAAATGGAGGGTTCAACACAAAGCTGATATTCTTACAGGAATTGAATAAAGACAGACAAATGTTCCTCAACAGCTCTGAGTGGATCAGTGTTCTGTGCTGTTGTATGGATCCATCGTTATACGACTCACTTATAGATGAAATTGGATAATTTTCCATGGCACATCTGATGATTTCTCACGTCACACTTATATGCCACGGCACCCTGGTTGGGAAACGCCCTTCTACAATATTGATTCACTGGAAAAGCCATGAAGTTGGATCAATGACCGTGGGTGGAAATGCTTGGCTTATATGCAGTGAATGATATTTTACTGAAAAGTCACTTCTCCAGCAGTTTCTTGTGTTTTTGACATACTAACCCTCTATTATCTGAGCTTTTATGAACTGCTACAGTTCAGTGAATTAATGCTAGTAATATACATGATTTTCACCTAAAAAAACTAAACAAAACACGGAGGGTAATGTTACAAATAAATGGTGATAAATCGGATAGGAAACTGTTAAGTATAGAATAAATTTAAAAAAGTCACACTCCTTATGGGCTAAAATCAATAAAAAAGGGTTGTTTGTTCAAGTCTATTGGTGGTCAATGAGTTGATAATGACAATAGTCTGTTAGGAATTTGGTTGAAGCGATATATGTATTAAAGTTCAGGTCACAGGTTTAGTCTTATGTTGATTTTTTTAAAAGTTTTCCTAAAAATGAGGTGATTCAATTCATTTTGATTGATACTGATGGAACAAACCGTCTTGCATCATACACCAAGCCTGTTTGAAAAGCATGTTGGAAGCTTTCTGTTAAATCTGCCCAAGCTTAATGTGCATTAGAAAGCCAGACTGCAGTGCTTTTATCTCTCCGTAGTGACTGTTTCTGCTCAACAGACAAATAACTTAGAGCTTTAAGAAAAAAAACATGATGTCATTGTCAGGCGTTGCATTGTGGGTACTTGTGTGTTGCCCACCGGGTGGCAGCACATGAGCGTTGTGTATACAGTTGTGATGTTTTCCATCAGAGCAGGCGGGCCTCAGTTCTGCTCCTATAACAGTCTTATTAAAGCCAGAGCCAGGATCAGCAGGACCAGTTCAGGTGTCGCTATAGAACCTTGAATGCTTCACACAAATCCACTTCATCAAAATTCACCTTCTCATGAAAGGATAGGCCCATAAATGTCATCTAAAGTACTGACTCAGGTCTATTTTTTCCCCCTTTGGAACGGTTTCTGATAAGAGGGGAGATGGAAGAGTTGAAAGTATGGTAGATTTTGGCAGCACCTCAAATGGGTTTATTAGGTGCATTTCACAAAGAGCTCCCACAAATCATGTCTCATCTCTGTCCACACGGATCACACACACTGTTACTTTTAGGCCTTTTTACAGAAGCCTGCATTAGGGAGAAGCATTGGTCAGCATCAAATCACTTGGCTTTATTACAGTAAATCATTCTGATGCTAAAAGAACCCTGGTCACTGTTTGATTTATTTCCTTTCTTGGGTATGGCTAAATCATAATATGAAAGGGTCTTCCACACCTGGGAGTCTGATCTGAGGTCCATGTTTTTGTCACATTATTTACATTTAATCAGGTTATTTTGTGGCAGACGTTTGCATCATAACCTGTTTTCTCATCGATGCAACCTGAATCTCCCAGCCAAATGACATTATTAATCTTGCCCAATATTGGTTGTGAGAGATTATTGTAATCACCATGTGTGTGTCCACAGAGACATATTATGCTATAACTCTATGAATACTTGAGATATCACCATTAAATTACATGGACATATACATATAGCTAATGCACATCAGATGCAATGATCCATTTGAGTAAAGGTCAAAGGTCAAGGTCACAATTAACTAAAAAATCTAAATCACATTATCGGTTATAACTCCAGAACAGAGGGTCACAGAACTTTCAGATTGGTACCAAATGATGCAGAATGAAAATTTCTACAATTCTCATTGTTGGTGTTATCACCTACGAGCAATAGTTTTTGAGATCTCTGGAGGTCAAAGGTGACATGTCGCAAAATTAACTTCTGTAGCACTATTTGTGTGTGTCAAGCATAGACATATCACACTATAACTGAATCAGTACTGGATATGTTATCAAATTACACGCACTGACACATATATACATATCATGAAATTATCAATATTGCAAAAGGTCAAGGTCGCATTTAGCAGAAAGCTGAAAATCACATTATTGGTTCTAATTCAAGAACAGGTTGTCATAGAAACTTGAGATTAGGCATTCTCTAAATACTTGTTGACTTATAGATAGGTGTCACTTTACTTTGTTGTCAGCTCCACAGCAGTGATGGGAACTGCTAGGATTTGATTCGTAGTAACCCCTCTGTCAATTCTGCCTTTTAGTCTAGTTGTTTATCAGCTCCTGATTAATTTTCTTTGTGGAAAATCAGTACTACACAAGAGTTACTATTCTCATTGTTTTCCATTTGTAAATGTAGCCAAATGGATCTTCCTGCATTGCCCTTTTTTTTTAACTTTGTCTTACAGCTGTGACAATATTTCAGGCTTTACTTGGAACAGACAATAAAGTCAGTTGTTGTATCTATTTATCTATGAACAAAATTGGTATCCTCACTTATTTTACAAATGGACCTCACTTATTTCTTTATGTTTGTTGTAGACCGCACATGCTCTGCTTGCCTTCACTACAGGTTTTACCAATATAAAACATGAACCATTAAATCATTGACAGGAAATTCAACTTCTTTGAAACTGGGGCCTTTTATTAGTCTTTTTTCCCCAAGAAAATATGAGTTGCTATGTTTTACTTTCATTTCTGTGTCATATTTGATACATCAAGTGTTACTGCTCAAATATTATTTTTGAACAAATTGCATACCACAAACATGTCTAAAAAAAGTAATTCCTTTTCAAAATTGGCAAAGTTCTGTCTTCTTCCTCATTAATGACTGTCTTGTAGTGTCACTGGAAAGACCTGTGATGAATGAATTCCTCCCCCCTGGTGGGTATTCTAGATGGCTTCAAAACTTGTGTATCAAATATGATACGTGTGGTGTTATAGAGTTACTTCAGTTCAGTTGGGGGGCAGCTGGCTTCGATTTTAGTTTATCATATGCGGCCGCATTATGATTTTTAGATTCTCAAAAATATGCACCCCTTCTATTGTATCAAGTGTAGTCATGTGTTCATTGCCACATGACAAAAGAGATGAATTAAATCAAAAGGAGTGTGGAACAGCCAGATCAGCCAAATCTGTCTTGATAGTATTATCAGTCTGGTAAAGCTCTTGTCTTTTTCATTAAAATTTAGGAGCCAAAACCAGGGGGAAAAATACCAGCATTTGCAAAACAGACCTTACTTGTGCACCTCTGTCTTCTGTCTATATTAAATAAAATAAACATGGATAAGCTGATGATGTTCCGTGCTGGTGTGGAAAGTGAAGCCACAGATTACAGCAATAGTCACGTCTGAATGAATAACACAATAATAATAATAACACAAGTCTTCAAGTAAAATACTTCCAGAATACAACTAATACAATTTTTAAAGAAAATATAAGTCTTAAATGCTGGTTGGCTCAAGTTTCCACGATAAGTATTGGGTCAAAATGTTAAATTCTTCAAATTAACAGGAGAATAGGTTTTAGTCCAAAGGAATATTGGTCTCACATCTACCAGATTTTCTTCAATACACTGTCTGCACATTATGATCCATTCACTTTACAGGTTCTTTCGAGTGGAATATTTACTAACCCATTGTATACATGTAAATAAACCACCATATATGTGGACTAACACACCATCATATATATTAAAAAATGATAATCAACACTAAAGTTATTTGTTATCTGATTAAAGTATGTAAGATTTAGCACATTTAATAATTGCAATATATTTTTCTGATTTGTCTTTCTGTTAGTTCTTATTGTTTTTATGGACCTTTTTTTGAGTCTGGAATAAATTTTGAATGACTGACTTAATGTCTAAAGCAGATACTTTCTAAAACCTTATAGAGCAATATTATTACTGATACAGACCTGATTTACAATATGCTGAAAGGTAATTTTTGAATGTCAACCCAATGACGGCGCAAATCTATAAACTTTTTCAGTTTTAATTCAAACAAGCAACTACACTTAAAGCCTTAGAAGTGATGATGGAGGTTTCTTTTCTCATACTTGAGGCAGAATTTAGTGAATTCGTTTCACCAGCTGGCTGTTGTCTTTCTGATTGGTTGCAGATTATTCTGTTGTGTCCAAAGGCATTGTGCCCATTGGTAACACCCCTTTCCAAAATCAACAGTTGGCTCTAGTGTTCTTGTTTGTGTTATTTGAATGACATCAAAAGTGAGTTGAACACTCGGTATTCGTCTATTTTTTCTGAATCTGCTTCAGATAAAGCTTTGTCTTTGACTCATTCATACCCTTCTGTGAAAGTTACTGCATGGAGTTTCTTCATTTAAGTGACAGGAAGAAGAAAGCAAACATATCACTTCATGCAGGAGATGTTTTTTTTTCTTGACCAAACCTTAAAACATGGCATTTTTTTTTCTCCAAACTGAACAAATGAATTCTTATTCTTGACACTAAGGCTGAAAGAGCGTTTTTGATGCTACTTTTCTGTTTGCCTCAGCAGAGTCAAATGCTAATTTAATTTATCACTGTCCACCAGCGCCATCTTTATTCAACACTTCTCTCAACTTCCAGCCTGTCAACAGGAGAAGGTCAAACGAACAGGAAAGTCTGACTCAACCACTGGTGTTAGTGATGGGGCAGAACTCAAAGTTCCTCCACAACCCTAACCCAACTCATTCCTTTGTGGAGCCAGCTTTGTTTTTCATTGATATTGTCTCTAACAAAAAGGAAAAGTAAAGCCTGGTGGCCCGCCAGGCTTATAATGCACCACGGGAAACCCTGGTTTATATTGTGCAGACACTTGCCTAATAATTATGCCCATTCATGAGTTTTATTAATAGTTAAAGGATAAATTATAACTTGAGAAAATCATGTTGTTGTTTTTTTGTTACATGTTTCTTCTATTTCATGAAGATTTGTGTTGCAATAAGATACTAATCACCTTAGTGTGCCACCTTCAGTGATAATTGACTCATATTTCAACACAACACTACCTAATGAACCATTCATGGCTGGATTGTGAAACAGCCTATCACAATAGGGCATCCCTGTGGACAATCAAGAGTAGCAGCAGCCTATTGTAATATCCAGGGTACTTACCAAGATTGCAAAGGAAAAAAAGTCCCTGGTGACCACAAGTGCTAAATAACATGGGTGAAGTTTGTCTTAAAATTTAACAGTACAAAAGCCACTACAGTCAAACAGCGACTTTTGTCTTTGCCTTAGACTTGTCCATTATTAACAGCTAACCATAACAAACCTCACTGTGTAAAAGCTGGATTTGTTGGTTGATAAATGGAATTGGACAACCATCCTCTGATGGCAGTCATAAAAGGCTAACCGCTAATTCAGTGTAAGTGATTCCACACACTGAAGGAGTGGCTTTCCATGAGTTTGTTAAAGTACACTTTGAAGCTAGCTCTCGGTCTCATGAATTAAACATGGCCACACTTGTTTATCCAGTGATGCAAATGGCAACATAGGTGATGTTGTTAATGGCAGCCATGCTTCCGTGGCTGACAGGCTGATTAAAAATAAGAAAGGGGTTGGGTGGGGGCTACGCAAGGATCACAGGGGGAATACTGACTTAAGATTGTTTCTCTTAATCAGTCATGTTTGGGGGTCACTGCACAGCAGCCTTTAATTCAAAAGCTTAGTATAATTAAAGGAATCTTCCTCAAATTTAAGGCGACCAACTCCCTGTGCAAGACATGTTGGAACAAAAATGCGTCCTAGTATTTCCACATTTCTTCCATCCTGTAGGGAAAAAGGTTGCAAGGGTTAATGAATAAGTCAGCCAACAATCATCCTGACAATGAGTATTTATTATTCATAGAACCATGGTTGCAGGAAAGGCTGCCTTCCTCAAGAGGCCCGCCGTCTGTAGAGTCTCATTAGATCGAGTCGGTAATGAATCCAGCTCCTAAACATGGTACTGCTTAGAGGCTGCTCCTGAAGGATTAGCCCACTTTTTCAAAATCTCCAGATCCTGATTTTATTTTTTTTTTAATCTGACTGACCACAGGAACAAAACGGTCTTTGACACAAGACAATGTATCATTTATTGTAGATTTCAATTACTGTTCAGTAATGTGAAAATGGAAATGGATGTGTTTCTTCCCTTAACAGATGATGTGACACAAATACATTTCCTAATATTCAGACTTGAGGTGTCTCAATATAGCTCATTTTCATGGGCTTTTATCTGTAAGCTCAGCTGATGTGTTCTGCACAGGAAATTAAAAAATATTCCAGCCTTGCCTTGTGTTACCACTTGTGTTTGTGGTCAAGTATGAGTACTGTAGTTGGTAGGATATCAAAACAAGGGAAGGGACTGTGCTGTACTTGACCCTGATTCATGAAAAGCTTAATATATTGTGTTTTGTTCATTGTATTGGTGTGAAGGATTATCTCACACCTACATTTGTGTGAAGTTGTGACACTTCTGCTTGGCTTCTTGGAGAACCTTCTAGTTATTGTAGAATATTAATCTGCGTCTGCACTCATTACATTATTCAAATCCACACTAGGGACAGCTTTGATAAAAATGCAAACTAATTTCCAGCTCAATCTAACTGCTCATACACTAATAAGAGCCAGATGCCAAAATATTAAGAGGTGCCAGAGGTTTTTGGCATGGCAAAACTGAGGTGCAGGTTTCTGTTTTCCTAGAAAATTGAGAATAACTTGGTTTGGTAAACAAGCTGTTCTGATAACACTTTCCTCTGGGAATGTAAACAACATGAGTGGAGAGAATTTTTAATATTTTTTTCACACTATTTTTGGTCATGTTAAGCTCAAAATGGATTAAGATGGGGTTTTTTTGGGGGTTTTTTAAACTCTCCAATGACCTGTAAAATGTTGCCCACAAATCTCTGTATGTAATTTTCCATTATTAATTTAATGCTGTCTTCACAATTTGTGATCTGAAAGGAAAAGGACAAATAAATGGGCAATAAGTGGGTATGTTACTGATCCTGAAATAGTTAAAATAATTTAGCACCTGATCTGATATCAATATAGATATTTCATTTTTAGCTCATCCGGGCGAAGTCGCGATGAACTTTTGTCATCGCGCTTTGTCCATCATAGTCGTCCACAATTCACTAAAATCACTTCTCCTCCCTCAATTCTCAACGAATTTCATTTCTGATTGATTCATTAGATAGATCTAAGCATTAGGCACAAAACGTAACATTTTGTTTGTCAAGATTTGACAATTAAACAATTTCTTTACAACTTTGTTTATATTTCCAGCCTGTCACTAAAATCACGACTGAATGAATTGATTGATTCATTAGAAAATAATTGTCCCAATATTAGTTTCCATCAGAAACCTCCTGTGTAGCATTTAACAGCTAACATGTCATTACCCACTTACCTACTGTTGTTCAGTCAGATGTTACCCCAGAAGAGCTTTGGGGGCTTCCTATACCATTCACACTGTTTTTGTTATTTGTTGATAAAAACACACAGCCACACAGTGGGATTGATTTTATGATCTCTTGAATGACTCCCTTTTTTTGATAGCAAGACATCACAGCTGTGAGGTCCAGATGAGCACAGGGACATTGGCGCTATTTTTGGTTGTTAAATAGCTGTTGTGTAGTTACTACACACTAGCATGCTAACTGTTAAAACCCTAATCCAAGTGCCTTCAACAGAGGAGTATTGACAGATGCTGATTTACTGATATATTTAATGGTGCCATTCTGGCTTCATGTCTACCTGTCTGTCCTCTGCAGAAACCTGTAGTTCCATAGAGAATATCAATGTGAAAGAGTGGCAGGACGGCCTCAGAGCACTGTTACCCAACATCAACATCAACTTTGGAGGACTGCCCAACACATCTTCCATCTCACCCTCTTCCTCTTCATCCAGTGTCAACCACAGAGGGGCACCGGGTGGACATGTGCCTCAAGGTGTGTGTTGGGATGGCAAAAGCACTTGGATGGACCCGGCCATCATCACAGGTAAGAGCTGCTTTAACAGAGGGTTTATCTCCTGCAGTATATAAGTGAAGGTTTGCAGGGACCGTGAACAGACATTTGCCACAGTTCAGACACTCAGACAGTCCAGTCACAATATCTAAAATTAGGACAAGAGAACTGACCCAAAAAAAAAGCACTTAATATTTTCAGTGTTATACTTTTGCAGTGTGATGTCTGAGCTTGACTTTCATCTGTGGACAGAGCACTGAACAGTGGACTGTTTGACTTACTTAGGTTTCTAAATAAAAGTCCCAGCAGTGTTCTCTGGGAGGGTAGCTTCTGCAGAACATGAATTCAACCTACTTGTGACCCATTTATCTCAATCTGCTGCTGTCACAGTTTAATCCCATGCCTGCACTGTTCAGAGACTCCATCCATTCTCAAATTGCACATGCAGAAGTGTTTCCACTAAGGACACACAGAATAAGAACTATGAAAACATGGCTGCACTACAGTAGAAAGACTGAAAAAAGTCCACACTTGAGATTATTATATATCATTATATTAGAATATTTGTAAAAAGACACTGTAGTGTTGCGGACACACACGTTTTCTAATTAATTAACTTTTTATTTAAGTAATTCACTTTTTATTTAATATTTGAATTGTTCTTTTCCACCAATATAGAACTTGTGCAACTTTGTTTTGTTTACCTAACTTTGAACCAATCAGAGCATTTCAGCAAAAGTAAGTCTGCTCCAGATGGTTGTCTGCTGGAACCATTAAGTAGTAGGTTTTTCTTTAACCTTGAAGGCTGAGCTGTGGTGGGCAGGTCACATTCAGAGGATAGTCTGATAACCCAGTGGAGAAAAATGGTCATAACTGTTGGATAAATGTAGTGTTTAGTGGCATTTTAGGATCTACTAAGCTTAAGGGAAATCTATAAAATAGATGAGAAGGTATTAAGAAGACCCGTTTTAATTGAAAGCAAGAACAAATGGCAAAAAAACCTATGAGTTTGATACAGTAATGTATTCATGTGTTAATGTGTTACCACACTGGTGGTTGCAGAAAAAGTTCAAAATCCCAAACTAACTTGGTTATATGGCTTAGAAACCAGATCTGCCCTACAAAGTAAAAAGGCAGCAACTGCATTTTTTGTGGAAAATAACTTGTGTTTTTTTTTGCAACATTCAAATCACTCTTTGTCATGTAATAAAATACCTCATCTCAAAAGTCTGTCGTTTTGGAGAAAATTGGTGGGTGTTTGTACAGGAACTGCAAAAAGTACTAGTAAAACAAAACAAAAAGGCAGTAAAGACCATTACTGTGTTCTGACCAATGTCCATTTAGCACCCTGCCCCAATAGTTTACTGTGAGTCCCTCTATTAGACTGAAACAGATGATGTAAGTACTGTATTTTCCTCGCTGTAAGGTGCACTGGACTATAAGGCACAATGTCAGTGGTTTTTATGAAGGATTTTCATATATAAGGCGCATTAAGTGAAGTCAAAATCATGAGATAAAAAGTCCAAATTCCCAGTCACTCAGCACTACCAGAATTAATCCATATATAAGGCGCACTGTGGTTTTTGTAGAACTAGGTAATATGCAGTAACAATAACTGCCTCATGGACAACAAGAGAACTTTGAAGTCACTTTTCTCAGTTTGGTGCTTTGCGCAGTTACTGCCTTTTTACTTTGTAAGCCAGAGATGGACCCAAAACCAAGATTCAGAAACAGAAATACATCTTCAAAGGTTTTATTATAAAAAATAGTATTTCTTAGAAGCCCGGGTTGCTGAATGAGGAACCGACACGCGGTCAGGACAGCAGCTGAGGATAAGGCAAAAGGGTGGTCAAAAAACAGGTGAGAGAAAAAGACAGAAATCTGCAAAGAGGAGATAATCCAAAACTCATTACCAGTGTCCAGGTGTGGGTCAAAACCAGGGTCCAGAATCCAAATCGGAGCTGATGAGGGTGAGGCAATTTCTTATCCAGGAACAGGTGCAGGGTCAGGTAACGGGTAGACCAGACAGGGAGCCAAACCAAGGCATACACATATTTAGATGCCACTAAATATGATACACAATTATACACAATGAACCACTTGTTTACATGCACACTAATATTGTGATCACTATATGAATTCTGGAGTTACCAGATGATTAATGATGTAAACGGCATAATCCGACACTTTATCTGAGGTACCTGATTATAAGAAATCGGTTTCACACACTTGTATTTCGCCCATATCTTTGTTCATGTGTACAGGTTAATTTTACTATTTCAATCTTTGACATCGACACGTGTCAAAACAAATGGTAGAAAATAAAATAATGTCGTCAAATGTCAGCAGAAGCCAATAATGGGTCGTTTTCAATCAATGTATGTACTCCAAAAGAAAGCCAATAATGGACTGAAATGTCCAAACGAGGGTGTTTTGATGACTGCATTTTTGAAGTGCATGTAAATGTGTTAGGTCTGATTATTACCATTAACTAAGAAGTAACTGACTATTATGGTCTTGTAACTGGGCTCAGTGATTCTTTAACAATATATTGAGGCAAATGCAGACCAACTGAATCCATCATGCATAATAAGAGCAGGACCCTTGTCTTATTAGCTGCTTTCCTGTTTCAATGATTTCATCAGAAGTGTGTGAGTGTGTGTCCTGTCAGTAACACTGCTTTGTCTGCAGGGATCCCAGCCTCCAACACTCTGGACTCTCTTCAGGACGACAATCCTCCACATTGGCTCAAATCGTTGCATGCACTCACAGAGATGGAAGCCACGTCTTCCAGCAGCGTCATGTCAGACAGCAGGTCCTTCACAGGCCAACAGCAACCCACTCCCCACAGAGCCACATGGGTCCGCTACCCCCCTGCCGTCACCACCACACACTTCCAGTCCCCGCCTCCGGGCTTTCAGACGGCCTTTAGACCCCGTTCTCATACCCAGACAGACCTGCTACAGAGTGCTGCCATAGACCACCACTAAAAACACACACACATACAGACAGTACCAATCTATTAACAACTAATGACTTAATATTCTACTGTGATCTGCTGAGCCCTTTGAGTCGGAGCCTGATTGGTTGTTGGAGTTGGTCCAGGCAGCAACCCCAGCTACACCACCTGCATCAGTCACACAGGCTGCCCTCAGTCACATGGTACAGAGTATTATCATCATGCGGACACTGGAAATAAGTACAATGAGGTTGCATGAGGAAATATATGCACTAAGGCAGGGGTTTTCAAATAGTGAGGCGGACCTCCCCTGAGGGCACCAGAGGACTCCAAGTGAGGCGCAACATGAGAAAAAATAAACCTGAATGAAAAAGAAAAAAGTTGTAAGCATGTGGTTAGCTAACTACAGTACATGTGAGGGGCAGAACCACACCTGATGTGAACATGACAGTGAAAAAGATGTGTTAAAAGAAAAAAAAAACACACACAAATGTGGAAATGTATTTAAAAACTCTTAAACACAAATGTTAACGTGTGTTAAAAGAAATGTTAAACATACACAGATGTGGAAATGGATGTAATAACTGAAAACAAAAAACTTAACATGTGAGACATAAAAAACATGCGTAGATATTAAAAAAAATTTAAAGTAAAAACACAAATGTTAAAATACATGGGGGAAATGTTAAAAACATTCACCGATTTAACAATGTGTTTAAAAAAACATACAAATATGTAAAGATGTGTTAAGAGATGTTAAAAAAACAATCATACACTGGTGTTGAAATTTTTATTTAAAAAGATGGTAAAAACATGCAAAGATGTTAAAATGGGTTTAAAAAAGCTATGTAAGCACATATAGAGATGAAGATAAAGATGTTGAAAATGCTTAAAAAGTATGTTTAAGAAAAGATAAATGACAAAAAAAAAAGTTTTACACAGCTACTTTCCCACACTTTGAAAACCCCTGCACTAAGGTTCAGACATGTTGTAGAACACACTGGCCAGGCCTTGGTAATATGGCAGAAAGTTATGTTTTCATAATTATAAATATATATCACTATATTTAAAAAGACAGCTGTAGTTGTGTCCAGTCTACCTAAACTGAATGTGAAATCAAAGCAGCAGTGCCTGTAGAGGAGGCTATGTCCGCTTTCCAAGATGGAACTTGGTTTCTGAGCTGTAGTTGGCTGTTAGAAGCAGCTAACAGGATGGTACTTATCTGGCAATGTTGGAAACAATCAAGTAGTCCTGAAAAAAAAAAAAAGACCACATATTTGACATTTAAGCAATTCTTCATGTTTTATAGCTACATTCAGTCCCTCCAGGATTTCGTGGGCCTTTTTTGACATTGTTTCGTCCTAAAATGTCTGATTCATGAGCTTTTCTGAAAAATTGTGATGAAAGTTACAGTGCTTGTTAGGCTTTTGTTGAGGGACGAAGTGAGAGTTGCGATTTTACCCTTTTGTAATTAAAATTAAGTAATATTTATAATATTTAGTTACTGGAAAATTAATTCAAAATCATTGTGATATGGTCCTTAAAACTACATTTTTCCAAGATGGAAAGGATTACAAATGTACCTGTTGGTTCAAAGGTTAAAGTTCATATGACCTCACAACACTACATGAAGTTGTAAAACAATATAAATGTCTCTGCCAGTCAAAAAAAAAACCCATTACTACTAGTACTGTGTAGTAGAGGCAGTTTCTGACAAAAAAAAATAAGACACTGAAATATTAAAACAACCTTTCAAATACTGTAAATGAAATATTACCTAGATGATAAAAATGCAGCAAAAAAATTACTCGGGCAAATGCAAACTGCTGGCTGCTCCCATGTTGTTTCTTCGTACTGTAAGGTAAACAGGAAAATGTGGAAAGAGCCGCTCAAGATGTCACAAATGATTGGTCACATTTTGCGGAAAGTCGCGGTGATGAGTTAAAATTGTAACATCGCGCTGAATTCACAGGGATTGGCTGAATTTGTGTTGAAGTTGCAAATCCTGGAGGGTCTGGATATTCTACAACCCTGCAACAGTCGTATTTTTTTAATCTCTTTTTGCTAGCTTCATACAGAAGGGGCGTGAACATGGTCGACAAATTGCCGTGCACACGCGGCTGCAAGGCTACGCATAGCTACACATCAGCCACAATTATGCGGCAATGCGTATGAAAACGCGTCCTCTCGACATTTTATACGCGACGTGCCTATCCTCACAGTACCTTGCGTTTTCGGTGTGGGCGATACTGCAAATATTGTAAATTTTTTCATGTATTTGTTATATTCATAGAAGAAGTATTTCCAAAATGGCTGGACAGGAAGAGATGCTGTGTGAAGTGATTAGACAATATCCTCATTTATATGACGTCGCAATTGCACAGTAATAAAAATGTCTCTCTTCATCTATGCCTCGCATTAGGTGCACCAGAGAAACAAACTGTCCATCCAGGTCACTGCAGATGTTCAAAGGGCAAATATACCACCGCCGTTTGTGCTCCTGTTTTTTTTTTTTCCACCGTCGATGTAAAAGTATCAATAGAATACACTCTTCTTCAGTTGTCATTTTGATGTCACCCTCAGTGTCACTTGCAATGACAACCTGCAAAAGCCATAGGTGATTGTGTACCACCTACTGCCTGAGGGGTAAATTGCAGTCGACGTACAGCCCGCGATGCTTGCGTCGACGTGTACAAATATGAAAACTCGTGTCATTTGGGCGTTGTTCGTGTTGCGTATATGTAGCAATGCGTCGACTATGTTCGAACCCTAACACTAGCATCCTTTTTTTTCAAGCATGCAAACGTATGAAGTCACTAAGTGGCGGTGGTTTGCATTAGTTCTTATTAGAACCTGCCTCCAACCAGCACTGGGCTTGTTCTGGTTATTTACGAGCATGTTCTGGGTTGTAGTAACTGGTCACACAAAAAAGAGAAGTCCAGTGAAATTAAACTTAAGAAAGCTTGGTCAAGTGATTGCTGCTTCTAAAAAATCATTGACTGAGAAAAGCAGAGATTCATTTAGTTGTTACATATGTGTGGGTTTGTTGCATCAAAACTGTTAATGTTGCATGTGGTTATTGGACTAGTTCATGCTCCAGCAGAATAGTACAAGTGATTTGCTGGTGTGGTCCCACCCCAGACCGCCACCATTGTCTCAAAAGGTCAGCATTAGTTGTTGTGCTTATTTTCTTATCTTTCAAATAATTTGAAGAAGTACTGACCTACACTCAGGATCTGACCTACAAATTCAGTGTTTTTGCACATTTTTTTTCTATTTTTAGTCAACTGTTAGAATAGCACTGAATATTGGCATAGTCAGAGGTGATATTAAGAAGCACGACCTTGTGATTGAAATCCCTGCCAGACAAAGTGTTAGCGGTGATTCCTACTCTGCTTACAGAAGTCAGGGCCAAACCTCTGTATCAGAGGGTTAAATGTGCACATATTGTGAAGTATATGGTGCATACAACTATGTAATACTTGTTACAAGCCTAGTGCAGCACCTAGACTCCATAATCCAAAGATGAAACTAACTTTATTATGCCTTTGAAAAAGAAGCAGCAGGGGTCTCCTTGTATTGAACCATAACATGAAACAGAAAATTACAGAAAAACTTATCAAGAAACTTTTTATGCTTGCAGAAGTGATAGTTTTGTTTTATTTTTATTTAATTTAAACTGTTAATGCACTTCATGGGCTATAGAAAATATCTCTCTCAAAGAAATTTTGATGTTTATCTAGGGCTACAACACAAATGAATTTTGCTGTTGTTGAATAATTTGTTAATAATCTTTTTCAGTGAGTTATTCCATATTGATTTGTCTAAAAAAATAATGTTAGGAAGTGTTAAAAGCTCCTTCCAAAATCTAAGATCGCATCATCAAATGATTTTCAAATGTCTTGGTTTTCATTTAAGTTTCAGCAGAGGAAAGAAAATGGGAGGAAAAAGCTTTTTAAAAATAATTCAGTCTAGTAATTGATGATTGAAGTAGTTATCAGTTAATTTACTGGTTGATAAGTAATGGATGAATTGTCACAGCTGTTGAGAAGGTTCCAGTTGCAGCCTGAGCATTCCCATCATGACACAAGAATGTATATTGGCCATTCCTGGTAGCGTTTCGTTGACCAGTCACAAAGATGTTAACAGGGTTCAACAGGGCCTATTTCACAAAGCAAGTTTAATGAAAACTCTGAGTCTGTTAACCCTGAAATGAGGGAAACTATGAATTTTCCATTTCACAAAGGTTGATGAAGGTTGACGATGAAATCCTGAGTTTTTGTCTCCGCCTTCTTTATAAACGGATGGAATATTCATTCAGTTAGTAGTAGTTTCCACACAATATGCTGTCCGTAGTCTGTCTGTTACACAGTAGGTTCAGACTGTTTTCACTAACATGTTCTTTGACTATGATCCCGTGGCTGAAGGTGAAGCATGACTGCACAGAGAATTAAATATTCTTCCGTAGATGTACATAGATGTTCTAGCATTTCCAGACAATTATCTTTTTGCACTGTGAAAATCCAATTCTTACCAAATGTATTTTTCTCTCTTATCCAAATATCTCATCACAGATAAAATAAGACAGAATTGCTTAAACAGGAACCTGTCAGTGAAATATAAGAACGTGATTTATAGAGAATTAATTTTGAAAATCTGATTTCAAGAAATTTTACAAAGATAATTTTCACTTGTTCTATTTTTTTTTTTTACTTAATTAATGATTTTTTGTTTGCTTAAGTCAAATAAGACAACTGTCTGCAAGACAGTCGGACACCAGATGACAAAATCACTTGACAATAATAATAAACTTTATTTATATAGCACCTTTCAAGAGCAAAAAGTCACAAAGTGCTTTACAGAAGGAAAAGAGGCATAAAACACCTAAAACAGCATAAAGGTCATAAAACAACAAGGCATAAAAAACAGTAAAAGCAGGAAACAACATAAAAACAAACACAGACATACGATAAAAACAACAACTCAAACAAAGGCCAGTTTAAACAGATGGGTCTTTAGCTGCTTTTTAAAAGTGTCCACAGATCTTACATTTAGTGGTAGAGTGCCACAACCTCAAAGGTGCAATCTCCTTTAAATTTTAGCCTGGAACGATGAATCGCCAGCTCACACACAGTCACTTAGAACTGACAGTGAGGGACGGTAATGGGGTTTAAATAAGAAATAAAGCTGAATGTCGTCAGCATAACAATGATAAGAGACTGTTTAATTTACACGTTAAGTCACCATCATCACCACCACAGGCATCAAATAAAGACATACACATTTAATTTGTTCTGCATTATTTCTTAAAAAATACCAGAGCAACTTCAGTTAAAGTTCCAATAGTTGATAGAATTAACATCATTCACCTGTGAACATTTAGCTTTCTACATCTGTTGTCCTAATCTGCTAGTCAAATTAATGTATTTGTTTGTCCTTTTTAGCAGGTGAGTATTTGGAAATTTCTTTTACTGGTAACTGAATACATGATGAGGACTTTACAACATATGGCGAGTTTGTACATGTTTTTAAAAAGATGTGCAATTGTTTAAGTGCATTAAGATATCCATTTCTAATTGGGTGTAAAACAACTCTCCACTTCTCTGTTGCCATGGTGATTGAGACAGAGGTGTTCCACCCAATGAAAATGGGAATGCCCATTTGTGGCTGCAGCTGGATGATATTGTAGCTGTTGTTATTTTCTGTAAAGCACTAAAATGCTACTGAGACTAAACTATACTCCATTGTCCTCCATGAAACGAATGTTAGAAAAACAGCACCAGAATGTCTTATTCCTTCTTGTATTTTTATGACATGGTTCAGGTCTGTAACATACCCAGTAGTGCCACTTTCTGACCACATACACAACCTAGTTAGTTCACAACAGTTGATGAGTTTTCTCTTTAAAAAAAACTGTATTTGCTGCATATTTTCTTGACACTTTTAAGGAAACGCAGCCATTGACGGCTAACTACTGTAGCTCACTAGCTCATTAACTAATGTTACTTAAAGGTGTCATTGATGAACCAACTGGTTCATGTGCTCTCTGTGGAAATAAAATCTAGTTTTTCTTTTCCCTCCACATTTTCAGAACAAGCAACGGCACGAAACCTAGCGGGATGCTAGTTAGGTAAACGTAAATAAAAGGCAAGAGGGTAGGGGGGAGTGTTCCTTCAGGCATTCTGAGCCAATCAGAGACTCCTCATGACTGTGTCATGGACATGTATGAAGAAGTACCGGTAAACTCTGTTATTCAACCTAAAGTCATTTTTCTACTGTGAAAAAACGTCTGGAAACAAAGCAATCCAGATGGTTTTTTTAAATAGAACCAACACACAATGTATTAAATAACAATAGAGAACAGTAATATTAGTGAAATAACCATGGGATGATGGCTTTAAAAGTGGGAAGTAGTGACAGTAACACTGGTGTCATTGATATGTTTTATGTTCATGGTACAAATGGGAGATACTCCAAACTTTAATGTTTGTGAGAGACATTACCAGGCTAACATTAGCATGCTTGCTATGTTGTAACATTGTCATGGGTTTACCAAGCAGCAAATAGCCATATAGTGCTGCCCCCTGCAGCCAAGATAATTTACTCCAAATGAATTAATGGCACTTCCTTTACTTATATTTCTTTCTTTCTTTTTGTCAAATATCAAACATTTTCTCCAAATTAATTAAAGCATTTTATGCAAATGTGGCTAATGGCAAATATGTAGCTATATAAGCTAGGTGGTTTGCTGAAGCGGGCTGAGGTCACATTAGCTAGCTAACCAGCTTGGTAAAAATGCATAATGTTAGGTCTTTTGATATTGTAGCTCCATGGTGACACTAGCTTATTTATGAAAAAATAAACTAATTCATAGAATGTCTGCAAGTTGCACCAGCACGAAAATGGCTCTGAGGTGTTTTGGAACAATGGAAAAAGGGGATCGTCTTAATTTCTTGAGTTTTCATTTGAAGTTTTAAAATATTTAAAATGTATTAAAGAGTTATATTTAGGATATTTCAGAGTATATTTGTTTTTTAATCATATTGGATTTTATATTGAAATCACACTTCAATCATTAATGTTTTCGTTCAGTTTTCACAAAACCACATCATTCTGGAGGCAGTGTGTGCTGGGGTTGCAGAGTTTCAGGGCAATGAAACAATCATTGCTGTGTGGTGTAAATCACGTATCCATACATGGTCCAAAATTCTACTATGTATTGATCTGTAGTTCAATTTTCATGTGGTCATGATGGCTCCCGTCATGCAGCAGTATTACTGAGGCATAAACACTGATGCAGTCTTAACACTATGCTAAACCATGTTGAAATGAAGACCAGAGGGGTGACATCGCCCCACACCTGGGACATAAAACAAACTAAATATTCAATAAAAGACAAAACCTGATGTGTGTTGTTTGACTTTTGACTTCTTGTTTGTGATGTTTATTTTTGGGAATACAGTGCAGATTAATCAACATTACTGTATGTGGACCAGGATTGATTAATGGGCAGATGTTAAATTAGCCCTTTGCACTGAATATACCTGCAATTAACTACATGATAATCATTTTAAGCATATAGTATGACACATTTTCTAACAAATTGCGTGGAAAAAAATCATACAAAGGAAGTATTTTTCATTTTTTTGTCTTGTTTTATTCTACAGGAAATAGTTAATATTCATGAGCTTCCACTACCAACTGCCAGAGGTGAGAAGTAACTAAGTACTTTGTTAGTGTACTTAAGTACATTTTTCAGTTATCTATATTGTACTTGAGTATTGATTTTTCTGATAACTTGTTAGTTTTACATTTTTTTCATAAATACCTGTACTTTATCCTTACATTCTCAGAATACTTGTTACTTTTTCAAACTAATTGCATGTTTCCGTATGAAAAATACATCACTGCAGAGGGTAAGTCAGTGAAAAACTGTTGTACGTACTTTATTACAATTTAGAAGTAGTTCTTTTTTACTTTTAGTTAAGCAAAGGAGTTGAATCAGTACTTCTACTTTTACAGGAGTATATTTTTCATACAAGTAGCTGTACTTCTACTTTGTGAGTACACCATAATGCCAAAAGTATTCACTACCTTGAAATATATTTAAGCTTTCTTTCTTTCGTTCTCTCTCTCTCTCTCTCTCTCTCTTTCTCTGTCTCTCGGGGATGGTCCCTTCTTGTTCCAACATGACTGTGCACAGAGTGAAGTCCATAAAGATATGGATGAGAGAGTTTGATGTGGATGAACTGGACTGGCCTGAACACAGACTTGACCTTTAACCCCATAGAACACTTGGGATGAATTTGAGCACAGACTGACAGCCAAACCTTCTGTCCGATGTCACTGTGTGTGATCTCACAAATACTTCTGGGAGGAATGATCAAAAACTCCCATAAACACATTCCTAAACCTTGTGGAAAACCTTGCTAGAAGAGTTCAAGCTGTTAAACCTGCAAAGGGTGAACCCACATCAGATTAAATTTTTTTTGTTTGTCTCTTCTATCACAACTAGAAGCCAGTACATCATTATCACACTTAATGAGAAACACTGCTGTAAACCAACTGAAAGATAGTTAGTTTTATTCCTATAGGAAGAATCCTCAGACTTTTCTTAAATGAAGATAAACCAATGCTGCCTTTTCCTCCTTCTCTGGAACTTTCCTTATTCTGTGAAAAACTCAATCAATCAACAAACAAATTAAATTTTTGTCAACCTGCTAAATCTGTCCAATCCATCCATATTAGAACTGGTTTCATATTCCTCATCAGTAGCTGCTCTCTGATGGTTTCCATTGAGGCTTTCAGCATTTAGCTCTGATCCCATTTCCTGTAAAACCATTTGAAAGGATGGACCTCACATGCTTTCAGTGTGGGCCAATTAGTTTGATCTTTGGGAGGAGGCAGTTGCCTGCAGATAATGTCAAGAGTGAATTAAGTGCTCTTACTGTTCCTGGCAGAAGCCTGCTCATATTCACCAGCAACGCCGTCACACTTGGAACAACAAAATGACTCTTCTTTACTAATTGGCCAAGTGAGTTGACAATATCTCACAGAGCGTAAAGATATTAGAGACGCTGTGTTTGACACGTTTAGCAGGGGGTACACTTACCTCTTTTATCAAGTCTCCAGGTCGTGATGTCAAGCTCATCTCTTTAATTTTCTCAAACTGCTTCTGCTTATGAGAAAGTTACATGTTAAATTTCATAGTTTTTTTTGCTTTACACTGGGTCCTCATTCATCATGGGTGTTATGTTCTAAAAATAATCTGCAATAAGTAGTCAGTTTAACAACGTCTTATACCTTGTTGAGCCGCATTTTGTAATAAACGTCCAAAACGTAATAACTTTTTCATTTCATTTTGTAATAAACAGCCCCAACACATTTTGTAATACATTTTGCCAAATTATGTAATAAGTTTTTACATTTTACAGCAGAAGGGCGCTTTGGTGGTGTGGTATTAAAACTCAAGGAGCTGTTTGGGGAAACATTCCAAGTGGTTTCTGGCTTGGCTGGTAATTAGACATATTAGACATGGACAATTTGAAATTACAAATATAATTTGAAATTACAAATATATTTTGGAAATAGAAAAGGGGCAAAATGTATTACAATATGCAGCTCAACACACCCTGACCATATTTTCAGGGAAAGACGTCTAAACAACATACCCAAAGTAAATGAAGATTTGATCCACAATCCTAAGGTTTATATGGATGTTCTTTGTATCTATGGACATCTACAGACTTCACAGAATATATTACCATTGTCTAAAATACTGTAATAAAATAAGCTATTACTATCACTGAGTAAACTGTAATAAACTAAAATATAAAATTGATTTTTTTTAAATCCTCGCCTGTTTTATTTTTCATTATTTGACAAAGGATAACACCCTGCTAATAATGATTCCATAAATGTCGACACTATTGATCACCTTCAGCAACTCTTTGATAAAAAAGTTGATAGAATTAGAGCAAAGTACAAAGCCTTAAGTTAAGATAATACCCAATGGACAGTCCATTTAATGACAGTATTATAGAAAGAAACTAACTTTTTGTGTGACAGCATCTTCCTCTGCTTTCTGGCTGTCTGTTGAGCTGCATTTTGTAATAAATGTCCAAATTGTAATAACTTTTTCATTTCATTTTGCAATAAACTGCCACATTTTGCAATAAACTGCCCCAATGAATTTGTAATAAATTTTGCCACATTTCTATTTCCAAAATATATCTGTAATTTCAAATTGTCCATGTCTAATATGTCTAATAATGTCTAATGTCTAATAGTTTATTACAAAATGAAATGAAAAAGTTATTACAAAATGCGGTAGTTTATTACAAAATGAAATGAAAAACGTATTACATTTTGGACGTTTATGATAAAATGCGGCTCAACAACATCTTTGACCGCAGGTGCTTTTGTCAGGGTAGACATTCATCGACATTGTAGGTTTTGTCGGGGTTAAAACACTCTGTTAGTGATCGAACATTCATATAAATTTGTCAAAGCTGAAAACATTGTGCTGTACAGGACACACAGCATGGAAGAGATTGATTGAGAGTGATCAACTGTCCCTTAGCCAATCAGGACGCAGAGCACAATGTGCGTTGATACACTGTAAGAAAAAAAAAGAAGCATGAAAAATTGCAGTTAAAATAATATAACACACCAAATATCAAGACCACAAAAGGTGAACCATGTTATAGTGAAGGAACACTGTACCTCAACTTTTTATTTGATTTATTTTTTTACATTATATAATTGTCTGGACTGGAACTGCCTAATCCAACAGTTTTTTAATGGGATGTTTTAAACTTTAGACTTTATTTGTCCCTGTAGGGAAACTTGTTTTCACGGTCATACACATGTAAACTCCATCACAAATAGGACAAGGACATTAGAGCATACATTTAACAGAGGAGGACACAGGGAAAACATAACATAAAGTAAGGCTGTGAAACTCTTGTCCCTTACAGAGGTAAAAAAAAAATGGATTGTTTGGTCTCAGGAGGTTAAATGAGGTATTATCTCCTGCTTCCAACATAATCATAGCAGTAAATCTCAGCAAAGGACAAAACTCTTTAAAATTCTATTTATTTTGGAAGTTATTGTGTCATAATTTGTCAGCAGTGTGAACCACAGTGGGTTTATCACTACTATAAACAAAGACAAGCAGACAGGTGGGCCTCTGAACAACAGCACCATCTACTTTGGGAATAGAATAGAAATAGAATAGAATAGAATAGATGTTTTTGTCATTGTACGTGAGTTAAAATGAAATTGCACCTAAGTAGGACCACTGCACCATCAATCTATCTATCTATCTATCTATCTATCTATCTATCTATCTATCTATCTATCTATCTATCTATCTATCTATCTATCTATCTATCTATCTATCTATCTATCTATCTATCTATCTATCTATCTATCTATCTATCTATCTATCTATCTATCTATCTATCTATCTATCTATCTATCTATCTATCTGTCTGTCTGTCTGTCTGTCTGTCTGTCTGTCTGTCTGTCTGTCTGTCTGTCTGTCTGTCTCTCTCTCTCTCTCTTTCTTTCTCTCTCTCTCTCTCTCTCTCTGTCTGTCTACTTAGCTAATTTACCAAAACCTGCTGGAACATTATGTTTGGTCAATATCTAACATTTTCTCACTGAATACCATACCCATACCCATACCCATTAGTATGTCCAAATATTATATAATCATAACAGTATCATCTTACCTATCCAGTAGAAACATGGTCGCCTTAGCATCAGTTTTGAGCCTCTTTTCTTTTTTCATTTGACGCCAGCGCTGGAAAGTCGTAGTGATTACCACCCTTGTCCTGTTCTGTTCTTCACTCAGCTTCCTCATGGTCGTAGCTTTTTCAAACACAGTTTTTACTTTAGTTTTGCTGCTGGTTGTCGTCTTTTCCACCATAGTTGTTTATGTGAATGTGCAGAAGGGGGAGGGAGGGGTCTGATATTTGATTCTATTTTGATATTCTATTTCAGTGCGTGATATGAGATCATGAAGAGGTTTTTAAGCAATATGGTAAAAAAAAAAGTTTCAAAAAAGATCTCCCACCTTTAACTGAAATAAAAAAGAGGTGGGAAGTAACTAAGTATAAGTACTTTGTTACTGTACATAACTAGATTTTTTTTTAGGTGTCTCTACTTTACTTGAGTATTTATTTTTCTGGCAACTTTTTACATTTACTCCCTACATTTTTTCCAAAAATATCTGTACTTTATACTCCTTACATTCTCAGAAAAGATTTGCTACTTTTTCAAACTATAACATATGTAACAGTACGAAAAATAAGTCACTTCAGAAGGTACATTAGTGGGGGAGAGAAACTGTGACTTTATATAATTAGGAGTTTTATCTCATGATTTTGACTTTTTATTTCATCACTATGCATTGTTTTTATCCCATAATGACCCCCCCCTCACCACACACACACACACATTTTTCCAGAATGTCCTGTTCATACCTAAAAACAGTAGTGTGACCTAATCAAACTCATTATATACACAGTATCTTTTTTTTAATGGTTTTATTTTTGGATACTTTTGAAACTTTTCAGATATGTCCTAGTTAAATAAGTATTATTATATCCATGGAAAAAAGCAGCTTTACTTTTTACTTCTACTTAAGTAAAGGAGTTGAATCAGTACTTTTACCATAATATTTTTTTTTCACACAAGTAGCTGTACTTCTACTTAAGTACAGTATGTGAGTACTTTGACCACCTCTGGTAACTTTGTAGGAGTGGACAAAGTTCATTGACCATCAGACACGACACCAACAGCATTAGTAAACACACCGATGAGATTTATTTTGTTGTGATTTTACATTCCACAGTTGAACATTTCCTTTTTTTTTCACCTATTTTAATGTTTACTCAACAGACACATTACTGATGTTAAAGGTTGATAAATCATTTTCAGTTTGAACACCTGTCCAGAATGGAAGTTGCAGTATCTCTGTCCTATAACCTGCTCCAGTTCAGGTTGGTCATAAACCATGAGGCGTTCAGGTGCTGCTGTTGAAGGTGATGAGATGTCAAGAAGCTGTGGATGGGTCTGGTTTCAGTTTGTATTTACATGACATGACAGCAGGAGAGAAACTTGAAAAGGTTGAGGACATCTGTATGAAATACAGCTAAAATATGAACCCATCAGAAGCAGATGTAAACAAGTCTTCATTACTAACATACTTTCTGCAGTGTCAAAGAATATACAGGGATGGCAAGAGCTGTTCATTTTTAATTTGAGTGAACTTCATTATTTTTACTTCCTCTAGATTAAGGGTGTCAAACTCATTTTCATTCAATGGCCACATTTTACCAATATAAATGACCGGACCAGTAACATAATAACCTATAAATAATTAGAACTATGTTTTAAGAGTGAAAAAACTCACATTACATTATCAAAATGTTAATGTCTAGAAACTATTCTTTAAAAAAAAAAAAAAGGAAATAATGCGAACAAGATGAACTCTTAAGAAAAATGAGTCGAATTTTAACAGTGTTGTCACTTCAACATAATTTGTCATCTAAACATGTGGATTTACAGTATAAATGCACAAAACATTAAGTAACAGGCAGAATATTGTTCAAATTGCAAATTTTTCTCTTAAGACATCACCGTCGTTGTCTCCTGCTCATCCAGGTCCAGGTCACTGGGGCAGCACCCCCAGCAAAGAAGCCCACACTTCCCTCACCCCAGCTACCTCAGCCAGCTCCTCCAGGGGAATCCCGAGGCGTTCCCAGGGCAGCCGAGAGATATAATCCCTCCAGCGTGTCCTGGGTCGGCCCCGATGTCTCCTCCCGGATAGACATGCCCGGAACACCTCCCCAAGGAGGCGTCCCGGAGGCATCCTCATGAGTCGCCACCTCAGCTGGCTCCTCTGGACATGGAGGAGCAGCGGCTCTACTCCGAGTCCGAGCTTCTCACCCTATCTCTAAGGCTGAGCCCGGTCACCCTGTGAAGGAAACTCATTTCGGCCGCTTGTACCCATGACCCAAAGCTCATGACCATAGGTGAGGGTCGGAACGTAGATCGACCGGTAAATCCGGAGCTTCCCCTTCTGGCTTAGCTCCTTCTTCACCACAACGGATCGGTTGCTGCCCCAATCCGCCTGTTGACCTCCTGCTTCATCCTTCTGTCACTCATGAATGAGATCCAGAGGTAATTAAACTCCTCCACCTGAGGTAGGACCTTCCCCCTCTTAAGACATGTCAGTATTTTTATATTTGTGAAGGGATTATTTGCATACTTACTTTTTTCTCACTAAACAAGGTGACATTTTTGAGCTGTCATTATTTATCAGTTGCTATGACAGTACCAACTACCATCTGAATGTGGAACCTGAACTAAAATGATTTTGATGCCTTTGATTGTTAATATCATCACTGTCATTTTTGCATTTCACGGGCTGGATTTTTTACCCTTTAGTGGGCTGATTTTGGCCCGTGGACCCTATGTTTGACACCCCTGCTCTAGATATAGTCAAGTTACCTCATCTTCTCAGCACCCTGATAAAAACACAAATTCATCAGAAAACTTCTCCAAACCATTCAATTATTTGCAACAGCTGGCGTGTGCTAACTCAACACTGGCTAATGACCCCATTAGAGTTCAATATGTGACACACAGCTTTAGGCAAAAGGCTGCAGGGAGTGTCTAAACACACACAGTGGCATCAGTAAAGGCATCACAGACCTGTTACTGTTCAGGCTCATGTGGCTGAACACTTGGGATTCCTCTGAGAGCAAGGATTTTACCACAAGAGGTCACATGACCGCGCACCAAACCTGGATTGTGTTTGTTATCGGAACCAGACAAATCACACCATCTAATAAGAATCACCACCCACAGAACCCAGAAAGAACCATTAACCTAGTGTGTCCCAGACTGTAGGACATGCCTCCTGGCAGTGGGGTGTGTGTGTGTGTGTGTGTGTGTGTGTGGGGGGGGGGGTTAGAACATGTAACAGGTAGAACTAATGTTTGAGCATCTGAGAACCCTTGACTCAATGTGTTAACATCAGTGATTTTAACCTGTTGATGCATGAATTATGATAATATTCAGTGTTTTTTATTCCTCTTTTTGTAATGAAATACGCATTGAGATTGGAATATTTTTAATTAACCTATTTATCAGCTGGAAAACATGCATTTGAGCTTTGAAGCAAAGAAGCATGTATTTAAAACACGATATCAGAACACTATCAAATGAAACATTTTTTAATGCAGTTTTTGTTTAAGAAGAGACTGTTAAATACAGTCTAATCCTAAATAAGCAATTGATTTACACATAAACATGTTTGTGCAGATCAGGTATTAAGAACAGACCACTAACAGTAATGATATGAACTGACTGATATGAAAGTAAAACAATAAAACCCATGAATATACAAGAGAACAACTGTAGTGACCAGTATGTACCAAAGGTTGATCTAAATTTGGCTCATAATTCAGCTAATAACTTGATTATTTTAACTGTTGCAGAGGAAAATGTGACGGTCTTGATTTCTGTCAAATGTCAACTTAAAAATTCAAACTTTCTGTCTTTTCTATTTGCTATTAAACTGTGAAAAAGCTCCTGGACATACACAGCTGTGATAGAGACACACTTCCATTTCCGGTCACTGTCACTGCTTAAACTGCCCATTCACAATGATGTACAGTTATGTGTTCTGTTCCTGGTCCAGTTTAGGATCCAATTTTTTGGCCTTCCTTCCGCTCTAGGCTTAATCTGGTCAGGATTTCATTTAAGAAGCAGACGCCTGGGAAACACTGTGTTAAAGTATGTTTGGGGACATGTTACATAACCCTGATTGACTCGACTTATGTCCTGGATTTTGCTTCATATGCGTGTGTGTGTGTGTGTCTTCTTTTGTCGAGGCAGGTTTATACAGCATGGCTCTTAAAGTCCAGTAAAGTAATTTCATGCTCAATTGCATAATCAGCCTGTGTCTAAGGGAATGTCTCTTATTGAAAAATGTCCCTTGATTGCAAAGAAAAACTTGAGCCTCAATGAACTTGAATAGTGGAGATAATTTATATATAGACTGTGTTAATAAATACGTAACACAGTAAATGAAAATTAAAACGTGTTTTGAAATGGATGGTGGTGGAAATCTATGAAATCAATGAGCAGCCTTCGTTGCTGTTTGGTTCATTATGTTGCGATGGTAATTATTCCATTTTCTTCAGATTTTGGGGATGTTAAAGTTTTACATTTCTGGCCCATTTTCAGAGATAATGAATGGATATGTCATTATCTTAGGAGAGGCCTATTAAACAGTAAATGTATGGTGACAACTTCATGTCAGGAGAACATTATGACAAGTGTCTTACCTATACAAGTGTGAAGAGTCAAACTAATGACAAGTTCGAAATACAGAAAAACAAATGTATGGTGTGATGTTTGTAACCCTCAGCTGGTTTGGTTGCAGCGGCAGACGTGCTTCCATTGTGTTTCTTGTCACCACTGGATCAACTGTCCATTTGTTCATGTGCAACAGTAACCTGTCAGGGCTGTAGTACTCAAGTCTGGTCTTGGACTCGACAAAGGTGGTCTTGACTACAGCCCTGGTAACTCTACTTGGACAAATTTCATTGCTGGAGATGTTCAGAGTAATTCTGAGCTGCAGATGGGTTACTTGAGTTCAAATTTTAAAATCTGATGAAGCATTATGATGGATTTTTTATGGGCTTGTTTGTATTGTGTTCTATACCTGTTCTCTTGTATATTCAGCTGACACAGTAAACACTTATGCACCATCCCATAATACACTGTAATTCATACTGTTACCGTAACTATGCTGTTTTTTGTAAAACCTGATCTGTAGTAATATGTTTGAGTGTAAATCAACACACACAACACTTTTTGTAATATTATCTCCATGAAGTGAATAATTACTAGCATTAGAGGATGTTAAAATGTGGGAAAACAGCATTGCAGTTTTATTGCAGTTTTCCAAATTGCTTTCTGAAATTTGGTTTTAAATATACATGTTTCTTTGCATTCAAAAACTAAATGCATGGTGTCTGGGTGAGTGGACACCTCCAGAAAAACACAATTTCTTTAAATTGTATTGAGTTGTGTAGGTACTGTAGGTCATCTGGAGTAGGTTGGGGCCACATTCACCTAAATTTGATCAGAACTGGACCATACTAGTACAAAACAATAACATAATAATATATAAATGATCTCAACTCCAAACTTTTCTTCGTGTTTGTTTGGCAAGAGTTTGATCTATCAGATGGCTCCACTGGTGGATAAAGAAATAGTACCAGTGCAGAAGCCCATGGTTATTGTGGTACCCCCCCTAGTTGTGTTGGTAGAGGACCAAGTCAAAGAGGCTGGTAAACTTGGGCTGACAGTAATGGAACTGGGAGGAAGAAATGACAACCACATCCACCGATAGTGTTTGTAAGCCCTGAATCTTGGCTGAAGGATAAATGGAGAACCGTGCTTTTCTACAATGTTTACCAGAAGAACTTGGTGGGCATCGTAGTAGACGAAATTCATGTCACGTATAAATGGTAAGTTTAAACCCCTTCTGTTGATGTGTATATACTGTGCCTGTTGCAAAGTATTTTCGCTGATTAAGCGGCTCTACTTCAACGTGAGTGACTGAAGCTGCGCATCAGTCAAGGTTTTTCATCTAATCACATGCAAGGATTTTAGATAAGGCCCCTCCTTTGAAAACTGATTGGTTGAGGAAGGGTCCCAGATGGTATTGTGAAATACCATCTGGGGACAGTCAGGTTCATTCTTCTACTATAGGTGTAGATTTGGAGACTATACACAGCACTAGCGGGCTAACTTTGGATGTGGTATTGGTTAAAACAATCTGTTGTCAGCCCTAATGTACAGAGAAATATTCAAGCTCATGCTTTTGTACCTTTTGATTCTGAACTGGTGGCTAAGGCCTGGAGAAACTCTTCAAAAAAAGCTTTGGGTGATGCGTTTCGTACCTTTTACTTTTGCACTGTATGCTCTACCTGTCTTCAGATAGACGAGACCCTGCAGAAACTGCCACCAGGTGAGTTGAAGACAAATAAGAGCTGGAGGAAAAGCTGTGTGCTCAGAGAACCAGCAAAGCCTCACGGAAATAGAAGCTTGAGTGTTTTCTCATCACATGCGATTACTTAAGCCTTCCACAGTGGCTCGGGGCAGCGGAGTACAGAGAGGAAAACGGCTGCTCTTTATCTACCACGTCTGCTGGGGATCCCAAGAAAAGATGACAAGGCAGGAGTGGTCGGGTTCAACAGGATACTGCATCTCTCCATTACGACTTTCTGTTCATCAAAGCTCCTGCCTCTGTACGTCCCCGAGGCAGAGCTCCACTTTGTCTTCATGATCAGTTTTCCAATTTTTTTTTTTTTCAATAGAGACTGCAAAACAACCCCTCCCCACACATACACACTCACACACACATTTAACTCTATGACTAGAATGGAATAAAAATCAAACACATTTGCTCTGAATGTACTTATGCTCAGTAGATAGTCCGTACACAAAATGAAGGGCTCTGTAAAAAGGAAAAAACACTTGAATCAAAGAGGAATGTAAAAAATCCTAGATGATATGGGAGTATCAGACAGATGGAATGGAGCTACACGTGAGTGAAAATGATCGGACATAACAGTTCCTGGTTGTCACTTCTCTGGAATATTCTGTACAGTAAATTAATGTACATCAGCGGAGGTCCTTGATCCGTTCACCTCCCAAAACATCCCAAATTACCTGGACTTCTGGAGCTGGAAAGTGAACAGAGGCCACGATACACCTTCCAAGCCCAGCTCTGATCCAAGTCACATGGTCTCACATTGGAGTTCTTTGAGCGGATCCCGCAGTGGGTTCCAGACTCATGAGTTCATGGAACTTCAACAAGATTTGGACTTGATCTTAAACAATCAGACCATTTCCCTCCGACGAGTCACTGTTTTGACCGGTTCCAGTAGCCCACTTACAGAAGCAGTTCCCTGGTTGATTTACCACTGTCCATCATTTAAAGAGTCACTAATCAAAATATAGTCTTTCCAAGTCTCCTTGTTATTTCTTTATACAGCTTTCTGGGCCATGGTCCATTAAGTGTCTGCTCCACAACAACGAAACAAGCACAAGTTCTTAATTTTGATAGTATTTCTTTAGTTCTTCCGTTTTTTTTCTGTTGTATTTTTTAGATAGCAGATCATCAAGACACCCATTTTTATACACACACACGCACACACACACACACAAATAAAAAGAAATCTGTAACCAGGAGAGACTGGATTGGACGGATGAACACATGGAACAGTTTTTTTCTGTTTGTTGCTATCAGTGGTTTGACTTCTCACAGCCTCCACCTTTAGCAGACGGTGCCGTTCTCCTGTCGGGACTTGGGGCAGGTGGATCGGGGTATTGGCTGGACGGAGGGAGCCAGGGTGCAGAAGAAGCCGGCAATGAGGGTGAGGCCGAGCCCCCCCCAAGCGCAGAACATAGACCAACCGTAGCCGTGGCCGATGTCATCTGGCAGGCCGTACAGGTACCGGGGGACACGGGAGAGTTCAAAGTTGATGCCGGCGACACAGGTACAGAGTGAGATGATGCAGAACGTTCCTGCAAAGGCACAACAGGAGGTTAAAAGAAAAAAACATCAACCCAGTCAGCCAGGGACGGTTCTAGTCAATGTTGTGCTCTTTCCTTTTTGTGGAATTAGAAATGATCATCTGTAAACATAGTGTCCTATGTCTGATCAAGTATGTACTGAGTATCCATGAATGTTAAGTTTTATGCTTCATTTACTGTATTTTCCACACTAGGTGCACTGCCAATGAATGGTTTATTTATTTATATATATAAGGCATTGTTGAGTTGTAACGCTGAAGAAAACACACTTATTCTGCTAAATAAATCTTTAAAAGAGTCCAAATTATGTGAAAGAAAGGCCGAATTATGAGATAAAAAGTCAAAATTATGCAATAAAAAGTCAAAATTATCAGATAAAAGTAAAAATCATGAGCTAAAAAGTCAAAATTCCAAGTCACTAAGCACAGCCAGAATTAATCCATATTTAAGGTGCACTGTGAGAAAATGAAAGTCTTTTAAGGGCCCCTTATAGTCCGTAAAATACGGTAGCTTATTATTCCAATTCTGTGGGACTTGGTGGCCCCAAGACACCTGGTGCTCTCGGCGGCCGCCTAGTTTGCCTATGCCTAAGGCCGGCCCTGCAGCACCATGTCCAGGGATCACCGATCCTGGTCCTTGAGGGCTGGTTTTGATTGATTCAAATGACCAGCCTGTCATTAACCTCTGCAGAAGTCTGATAATGACTGTCTGGTGTGCTGGAAGAAGGAAAAATCCCAAACATGCAGGATACTGACCCTCAAGGACCAGGATTGGTGACCCCTGAGCATGTCCATGTGGGCTCTAGAAGTCTTACATTCGGGCTCCTGTCCCTATCTTGGTTTTCTGTCTGTCATTTCCTGTTTTATTTTGTAGTCTTCTTCCTGTGTCATGTCTTGTATCTTTATTTCCTGTTCCCTAATTTCCTACCTGTCTCACCTCATCAGTCAACTATGTAGTTTTTGTCTGTGTTGCTATTCACCTGGATTCATCTGGCACCTCCTCCTCTTCCTCCTCTCCAGTTTCACCTGTCTACAGTACCTGTCATCCTGGAACACATCCTACCTGTCTCCCGGTAAACCTGTCTATCATTCTGTTTGTCTCTGCCTGTCATCTCAGATCCATCCACCCAGAACTACACCTGCCAGCTACCCTAGATGTATTTACCTCTCGTGGACTAAAATTAATAGCATTTAACCCTCATCTGTCCTGTCGTGTGTTGCATTTGGGTCCAAACATACTGTCAGATAGTTACAGATAAGGCTCCCATGTGGGTTTGTCCATGGTTACCATGGTGACCCCACATGTGTTTGCCCATATCAGAGTCAAAGAACTGATTATCTCTTATGTGTTTTTCACACTCTTTATCCTACAATATTTATCTTTGGTGCTATTATTCTTGCACTATTTGTTATTTGCACTATTTAAGTTTTATGAGTTTTGTTTTGGGGTTTTTTAGTTTTACAAATATCTTAGTTTACATTTTTTCATGTAAACAACTGTCTTTTCCAAACATTTGTTGTCTGTCTGTGAATTCTTGCACTAAGCCTGTGAGCAGTAGCTCAATGTCATTGCACTTGGTTTAATATCAATAAACATATTCTGATTCTGATTTGGGCACACACATGTTGGGTCACCATGGAAACCGTGGACAAACCCACATGGGACTCTTATATGTAGGTCAAATGTAACCATTTTGGGGCCCACATGGACATGGTGGCTGGGTTCGTACAAAGTTATTTTTCCAGTTCGTATTGTACAACAATTGGGGCAGCTGTGGCTCAGTTGGTAGAGAGGGTCGTGCCATGACTGAAAGGTTGGTGGTTTGCATCCCGGCTCTGGCTGTCCACATGTCGAAGTGTCCTTGGACAAGACACTGAACCCTGACCTAGGCTCCCAGTAGGACTGATAGAACCTTAGAAATATGAGTGTGTGTGTGAATGTGAGGCTAATGTAAAGCACTTTGAGCACCATGAAGGTGGAGGAGAACTATATAAGTGCAGAAAATGTACCATTTACAAGAATCCTTTTTATTCCATTCATCTGCAGATTAGAATGGATTTTTGAGCATTTAAAGATATTCACTACTTTTTTATGGGTGCCATCTTTAACTGAATATTTGATTATACTATCACCGTGAAGTTGTGTTGCTGAAAATGGTGATGTAACTCATGAAATCAAAAAGACCCACTACTACTTTTATGGAAGTTTCCAAATACAGTTTTTCTCTCTATTCAAATTGTCTCAATTGATTTATTACCAGTTACTATGATATTATCCTCTGTGTGTTGCAGTTTTCCAATGAAAATCAGTTATTTTTCTAACTGATGTAGGTGTTCATGAAAGCTCTGACTAAAAAGTCAAGGGTTATATCAAAGAACAGAAAAATCAAAGAAAATGTAACTTTTTCAACATCAACAACTGAGCACAAATTAAGTGCCTCCATCCACTATCATTGATTCAACTTCATGGATTTTGAATCATTGTTGCTGAAGATGACCATTTTTCCATGGTAACTATGTAGCCTCTGAATGTCCAAATGGGTTAAATGGGTTTTTTTTGTATCTCACTGAAGTGTTCCTCTTTAGGTGATGATGTCTAATTTGAAATGTGAGGAGATAATTTGACTTAAAATGAGAAAAATACACTTTATTTTAGCAGTATAACTCCACCCTACTTGATTGTTCTTCAGTTTCATCATATCATCAAATACATATCAAAACACCTGAGTCATTTTGTGCTTTAGCTCTCATCTCATCTCATCTCATCTCATCTCATCTCATCTCATCTCATCTCATCTCATCTCATCTCATCTCATCTCATCTCATCTCATCTCATCTCATCTCATCTCATCTCATCTCATCTCATCAACATAGTGGGTTCTATGTAAAGACATACAGGCTCTAAATTTGGCCTCATTCTGCATGACCCTGTGGGCTGCTTCGCTGTGATTTGGCCACTGCAGACTGACCCAGCCTATTTCTCCAGCCTTTATTACACAGGAACATAATTGACTTTTTAATTGCCTGTTCATTATACAACTGCAGGGCACAGCACTAATCCAAGGCCCATCATAATTGAGTGTGGAGTTTCTTCCTGCCAACCCAGAGCTGCATAGTACACAGCACATCAGTGTGTGTGTTTGTGTGTGTGTGTGTGTGTGTGTGTGTGTGTGTGTGTGTGTGTGTGTGTGTCTGCCAACAACAGAGATGCACACATTTGTTGGTGTATGAAACCATGGAGTCAAATTAGGACACACTTCCATTTTTTATTCAACATCTAAATCATGGCCGGAAGATATTTGGATAAGACTGTGACAGGACTGTAAGGACTGGCTTAAAATGAGCAGCTGCATATGGGATGTGTTTGTTTGAAGCATCTTGTAGACATCGCTTTAAAGGAATTTAAATACTTGCTTTCTTTCTTCATGTTCCTACACATTTTACAGACTGAAACAAATAACCTTTAAAAATCCTGTCAAATGTATGGATCATGAAAAGAGCAATCAGTTATTTTAATTTTTACACCATCCTCCTGATGGTGTAAAAATGAAAATAACTGATTGCTCTTTGGGAGGCAAGGGGTATTGCTTTTGGCACACAAAAAAGGGGGAAAGGGGCATTGTTTATCATCTGTCTGTCTTTCAGCTAGCCGAGGCACGCTATCCCCATTCATTACATGTATAGGTCTAGTGGTGCTTCATAGTCAGGGGAGGCGGGGCTAAAAGGTTGTCTTTCAAATCCCTCTGTATGCAATAGGACGGTACTACAACCAATCAGCGTAATCTTTAGGATGATGCAGTTAGACGCCAGAAAGTTCACGGAGGAGAAAGTTACGTTAAACTTAAGCTTAACGACTGTTGTCGCTTCTGTAAAAAGAATTTAAAGATTGCTGACGTTTTCTCACATTCTTCACTCATCTTTGAAAAAAGGAAATCACCACCCAGTGAGCAGCCATCTATTGTTGTTGTTCTTCTATGGTTGTTTCCGGTTGACGTTGCAGCGTCACTTTGTTATGCCCACCTTGTGACTATATTTCACTTGCGATTCATCTGCCAGTTTCAGGGAAATTTAGCTAAAAGTTACATTTAGCATAACTAGACTGCTATTGCAGATTTGCTACCGCTAAGGGTGTCTAGCAGGGCTAATCTAACTTTTCAGCAACTTCAAAAACTACTGGACAAATTTCAAGCAAATTTTCAGGAAAGGTGCTAGGTAATCCAATATTGATCCCATTAAATTTTGGCGAATTTAGGTCAAAGGTCAAGGTCACCAAAAACTGTTTTCTTAATGATCAGTGATAGGGAAAATTAGGAATTTCCTTTTCATTCCTGTATAGTCAATTCTGTATATAGCTTATTTTTGCTCTCACTGTTGATGTGCATTGGCAACAATACCTTTAAGGACAAATTTGAAGACTCTAGGTCAAAGGTCAAGATCAGAATAAAGGTCAAAATTTAATTTTGGGTATAACGTGTGAACTACTCATTTTAGAGATGTCCACAGAGCAATAAAATGCTAGTCTTTTAATTCTGCATCTTGTGTGTGTTGATTTTGACCTATTGTTAACTCAAGAGGTTGGGGGTCACTGGGTCAATACCTGTAAAACTCAATTGGACTATAATGAAATAACTACTGGAGATAGACTTAGTTACTATTATTGACAGATAGGAAACCTGGCATGGACTTCAAAATGACATCATGGCCTGTGAACTTGAGTGATCATAAAAGGTCAAAGGGGTGGGGTTTACTGTGCCTGGCATCACTTGTAAAAAAAAAAAAATTAGTAGGCAAGGGAAGGCATGTTTATTTTGTATAGCACTATTTATACATAGCTTAACTGAAAGTAGAAGAAAAAAAGCAAGACATTGAAATGACACTAAAACCAGAGATAAAACATGATTTTACTCTGCAAAGGGGGTAAATATGTACATGTCTTTACTATTATTTTGCAAAAACACTTAAAACTAAGTTGACCCAAAAATAAACCTATGATAAATTCTATTCCATATATTAAAAGAAGTTTAATTTTTTTTTGTTTTTTTAAGCTCCATGAGGTATTATACACATAGTTTAGGGAAACAGTCTGGTAGTGTTGTTTCTCCTACTACATGCTATTACTATATTAGACCTAATGCTGTATAAATATCAGTAAATACTATTGCACATAGTGAGTTTTAGAATACAGTACAGTTCATTCACTTAAAGATGAAAAACAAGACACCTGTTTTACTAGTGACTCCCAGATATATGACAAAGAAAATTGGGGATGCAGCCTTTGTTAACTATGCACCAAAGTTATGGAATACAATTCCAAAGACATCAGGGAAGCCAGTTCACTGAGTATATTTAAAACTAAATTAAAAACATTTTTATTTTCATCAGCCTTCGAAGGGAGATAAAGAATGTATGTATTTCACCCTGTCAAAGCTCTTTGGGATAATTTTCTGCAATGAAATTTTAATATATTTTTTTATAATGTATTTATAATCAGTTTATCTGCACTCTTGCAATTTTGTTTATTGAAATTTTATAATCTTGTACTTTTGTAATTTTCTAATTTTTGTGCAATCAAATTTTAATGTATTATTTTTATTTCACCCTGTCTTAAAATTGTATTTTAATTTTTAATCAATGTGAAGCACTTTGGGCTACAGTGTTTGTATGAAAGGTGCTATTCAAATAAAGATAATAATAATAATAATAATAATAATAATAATAATAATAATAATAATAATAATAATAATAATAATAATAATAATAATAATAATAATAATAATAATAATTATTATTATTATTGTTATTATTATTATTATTATTATTATTATTATTATTATTATTATTATTATTATTATTATTATTATTTGTTCCTAAACATGATTATGTTATAGCCAAAGACTGTTATATTTTCTTTTTTGGTCATTTGAGGACATGTTGTTCACAAATGAAATCAAATGCAGAAAAGCTCCCTTTAAATGCATTGAATGATCCAGTTAGGGTTTTTCAAGGACAAACTTTAATAAGATATTCCTGTCAGTAATGGATGCTTTTCAACCATGTCCCCTGCAGTTTGACACTTGTACAGTTATTAAAGCAATTATAAATATCATTCTCATTTAATTTAGGACAATGAATTCAACAGGGAAACAGAACAAAATGGTGAGTGAAGTATTACCCACTGAGGCACATTTGTCCTTTTCTGTGATATATTACTTTTCATACTTTCTCATCCTTAGGAACTGCACAAAATGGTGGTTGTTGCTGCAGAAACCCCCCCTAATCCTACATACTGTAATGAAATACAGTTTCCATTTGAATCTACAGTATGTATGGAAACCTATACCAGTCAGATACTGTATAACCAGTTAAACATAGATGGAACTACTGAACATTGAGGTGGACTGCAGGAGGGATGTTTTATTAGTGGAGGACAGACCTTAAATTAGTTAAATATTATTTCCTATGTATACTATATATAATACAACATTTGCGAAAAATTACATATTTGCACCAAAATGCAGACTTCTTTTGGGTTTTGGGTAAAGGTCCTAGAGGTGCTTTTGTGCATATATCCATATATCAACCCCATTTGAAAATCTAGATGAGAAGAAATGAGTCTTGATTTTTATATATATCTTTATATATATTTTATAGTGACTAATATTAAACGATTCCAGTCCATTTACCTCCATACCATAACTTCCCATTAGACCATTTTGTCACAACCATTGACTGTGTGTAAAGGTCTATAGACACTGTCACACACTTCCTGTTCCATTGGTATGTCTTGTTTTATTAGTGTCTTCCTGTTTTTCTGTCATTGTTAGTGTCTGGGATTTGACACGTGGGTTTGTGTTCACCTTTTACCTACTTTCTTCCTGGCCACAGTGTGTCTCTCCACCCATTAATTAATCCAAATGTGTCTCACCTGTTTAGTCCCCTATTTAACCTCCTCCTGTTTCTCTGTCAAATCGCGAGTTTGTTTTGTCTTAGCACTTCAAATGAGTGGTTTGTGTCACGTCTTTTTCTCTCTGGTTCTTGATCTGGTTTTGTACTTTGGTTTTGGTCTGCTGTGTCCCCCTTGTCTGGTTTGTCTTTTGGAATCTGCTTCACGTTACCGGACCTGGAATCCTCACCTGACAATGAGTTTGCCTCCTCCCTGTCGGTGCCATTTTGTATTTAGGATTCATGTTATGACCTTCGCATGTACACTGGTAACATCTTTTTGGATTTTTTTTTTATTTATTTTTTTTTATCTTGGTTGGATTATTGGTTTTGACCCTGATTGGTATACTGACCTTGTCTCTGCCTTGTTCTCTTGTTGCTGCCTCAGTTAACTCTTCCCCAGTACATCACCCACAGTACTTTCATAAAACTGTTCAAATCTTAATCTGGTCTGAGATTCTTGCATGTGGATCCTGTTTGTCTCTGGTTACATATCACTTCCTTTTAGGTGCATAAAAATAAAGCTGAAATCTCATAATCACAAGAGCTGTCATGTTTCATATGTGATGCATTCAAAAACTAGAGCCAGTATCGTAGAGATCTTGGATATTTGATAGGTTTACAGCCCTACATCCTTCTTCTTATGCCTGGCTTATTTTAATGTGGTCATAAAATAATTATTATTTATGGTCCTTTGTGTGTTTTTTATGCTTCTTATGTTTTTTTATTTGGCTTATAACGGATTAGTATTGGCATTTTTACAGGCATTTTAAAATGATATCTCATTTTATTTAATTATTTTACTCATTTTATTCTGTTTTTTTTTTTTTTTTAGTTTTATTTATTATTTAATATCTATTTATTTTTGTCTTTTTAATCCTTGATCAATGAGCTCCTGTAGGTAATTGTCCATGTCTTTGGTTCGTGCTGTTCTTAATTTTCCACACGTATTTCCTGTGTTTTTAATGTTATATTGTCTAATGTTTGTGATGCCCCTCTCTAAACTACAACACAAATTTACCTACGGGTATTAATAAAGTCACCTTGAAGCTTTACATCTAGATAACATGGATTCTGAAAAATTCATTGTGAATGAATCATTCAGAAAGAAATAAAATACAAAATAAGTTTCATGCAATCTACAAAAAGAAAAACATTTTATTTAACTGTGTGTACTTTGAATTTCATGTAAATGAAAGAAAGAAAAATGTGTTTGTGAAGAGGAAAATACTTTAACAAACTACTTTTTAAATACCATGTTGAAATTAAACAATGTTTAGCATGTCTCTTTTCTAAATGTTCATGTCATCTAAAATAAAGTAGTTATTAGATTAACCTCTTTTTGTCTCAGTGCGGATCAAAATGACCTACAACTTAAGAAATGTAATTCTAACCCTAACCCAACATAATACAAGGGATATTATAGTTATATGACTATTATCTTATAATTCTGACTTTTTAATCTAATAAGTTTAATTTTTTTATATCATAATTTTGAATTTTTAATGTCAGAATTGTAACATTTTATCTCACAATTTTTTTTAAGTTTTCTCTTGAAATGATGCATTTTTTAAATCTCATATTTATCTCAATTGTGTGTTTTTTTTTTCTCCTACATTTCCTGCAAAACTGAGATCGGATCAAAAACATTATCTACAAACTAGCTTAAAGACTTTATTTTGGATACTTTTGAAACCTTTATGATTTTTCCTGGTGAAATAAGTATTATTGCGTTTGTCGCAAAAAAAAATGCAATTTTACTTTTTAATTTTGTACGTTATCACAATTGAGTTTTTTTTTTTTTAATTCTACTTAAGTAAAGGAGTTGAACCTGTACTTCTACTTTTTTCAGACAAGTAGCTGTACTTCTACTTAAGTACAGAATGTGAGTACTTTTACCACCTCTGTTCAAACACACACTTACAATAGTTTTACTCTGGAATATTTCATGGAGTTTGAAATATATAAACAATCTGTGTGTTATTCACCTCCCATAAGGAAGAGGAGGCCAGCCACATACTGCATGAGGCCTCGGTCCCAGCAGCAGCCGAGCAAGCCGATGATCCAGCCGAACAGGATTATAGCCACCGCCATGCCCATGAAGCCTGCCGTCATCCGCCGCAAGTCTGAAGGCGAAAAAGGAGATAAAACATCACTACATGGACCTGAGCATTAACAAAATATCCCATCTGCAGGAAAATAGGCTGATAATAGGCTTTGAGGAAATACACATTACCCAGTCTTATTTTGAAAGCTATTTTATTTTGCATAGTTGCTGATGTTGCTGTATATATATATATATATATATATATATATATATATATATATATATATATATATATATACATTTGTTTGTTTGTTTGAAATCTCCATTTCAAGTATCTCCTGCCTGCTGAGCTCAAAATCATCATGAAATTGATCAGCTGGTCACTCAGTGGAATTGGTAAGATTTTTCACTCCGAACAGAGGCCTGTAGAGCCTGCCTGTCCTGATGGAACTGTAACAGCTGACTATCATATCCAGGGTAGTACGCATGGTGTCTGTTTTATTAGAGGAAGACATGTTGCTTTTTATACATATTGGATTTCTGACAACCCTGATGTGGTAAAGTTGGAAGGACAGCAGCACAAAAGGACCCCCCACTACTGTCAGATCAAAAAATGGGCCACTTTTTGGTGCAGTTTGTGACTATGAGAAGGTTTACAACACAACTGATGAGACACAGTCAGAAGAGAGCTATGGACTCACAATATCAGTGTGTGAGCTGTGGACTCAAAGAAAGCTGGGTTTCATCATGGGTCAGGCTGTGGATGGGCTGCAGTATGTCACAGGACTGGGAAAAATGGATGGACTGTGGAAGATCCTTTCTGCTCTGAAGTGTGGAATAATGCTGAGGCCAGTTACAATTACATGAAGTTGTACCCAAATTAAACAGCAAAATCAGTTTTCTCAACCAGACCTAAATGTCTTTTCCTTGGGCTGAGTACACAGCTGTGGTTCAGGGCTCCTCTATCTGTCCCACTGCAGTCCTTTCAAGGTTAAAACACAGGAGGAAGGACTTATAAGGAGGTTCTGTGTTTATATTGTATGGACACAAACTCTTTCATTGACATTGCACTCCATACAGAAATCCGATCCTCCTCCCCAAAATGTGCCTCTGAACCCTAATTGTTCTGTATGTTTTTTCTGACCCAGAATCAACTAAAAAAATCCCATCTGTATCTACAATGTCTGTTGAGTCTGTTTTATTACATGTGCTTGCATTTCTGTTTCTTTATTCCATGGAATTGTTGTTAGGCATCTGTGGTGGGCAGCCTGTTACTATTACTGCACCTCTATTCTGCTGAAGTAACCAAGTCATTTCCTGTCAGGGATCAATTAAAAAATGATAAGAATTTAGTGTTTCTTGTTCTATTATTGATGCTTATTGGATCTATCAATCAAACAATGTAGAAAATGAAATCAATACAAATCAAGCAACAAACATCAATAATGACACACAAAGGGTTGATAAGTAAACAAAGGAAAAACACGTATTCACAGAATGCCTAATCTGGCCCCTATTTTGTGCCAATCTCAAATTTTTATGGTAATCCGTTCTTGAATTAGAACCAATAATGTGATTTTGACTTTTCTGCTAAATACGACCTTGACCTTTGACCTTTACTCAAATGGATCATTGCATCTATATGTATATGCCCATATAATTTCATGGTGATATCTGAAGTATTCATTGAGTTATGGCATGATATGTCTCTGTGGACACACACACACACACACACACACACTGATTACAACAATATGTCCCAACCAATGTTGGGCGAGATTAAAAAAATAAAAAAATAAAAAAATAAATATATATATATATATATATATATATATATATATATACAGCCCCATATATACACATATGCACCTATAATACATTTAAATACATGGAATTATACATGCTCAAAAAGGAGTAGGAAGAATTAAAAACATATATACCCTTACAGCTCATCTTATTGTTGAGGCAGAAAATGTATTTATTTTTTCATTTTTATTTTTATTTATTTATTTTTTTGGTATGTCATTATAAACATAATCTTTAATTGAATGTTACAGTAATGTAAATTCATACACAAAATAGAGTGTTTCATTACTGAAATGTCTTCTAAAGAGTGTTTCATTGTTATTGATGTGCGGCATAATAGTGGGAGGTAGTTAATTCTATGAAAGCATAGCTGTATGTTCCTGTATAATGAATACATTTGGTAAAACATTACTGTAGAGCATTTTGTTGAATAATAGTGTTTTTTTTTTTTTTTTTACTAAATAATCATCTGTAGTCTATCGTGTGACTCTTTTAAGGAGCTCCATAAGAGAAGAAATTATTATTATTATTATAATTGTGTATAAGGGCACTGGGATGGTCCATATTCAAGGTATTTTTCTTGAGCGTATTTAAAATAAAATACTTATCCCACTCATGGTTTGAAAAGTATTCTACTTTAATTGTGGAGGGTAACAGAAGTCAGAGACTAATGTGTTAATAAATATAATTTAACTGCACCTTTATAAATGTGGTCCAGTGTGCAGAGACAAGGCTGTGAGGGCAAAACATAAAGAAGACACAGAGTGTGGATGAGGCCAGGCTGTGCCACAAGGACAGCAGTGTTCTCTGCAGGAGGGTAATGACAGTGACGACGGCTGGCTGCAGACACAGCCTGAAATATGAGGAGGAGCAGACGCAAGGAAGGAAGGAAGGAGAGATGCTGCAAGCTAACCCCTTCCTCTGTTCACCAACTGACTCAGAATGTCATGGGCGAGCTGAGGACGGGGTGGGGGTGGGCTCATACATGGCTCAGTCAGAGGACACAGTGGCAGCGCAACAAAGGTCAAAACATTTGGCCTGAGAGCATAAAAAACATGTTGTATATGCTTGTACATAATTGCTAGTTAGAATTAAATGATTTACATGTGCAGTATGATGTTTCTGCCACTCGGGGTCTCAGCAGATTTATTCACATTACATTCAAAGACATATTGTCATGTTATATAATTTTTAGGGATTAAAAAATAATACGAATTCAATGTTTCTTGTTCTATTATAACACTTTACTGACAGGTCAGTTCATTACACACTCATGTCAACTGTCATAAACTGCACATAAAGCATTCATGACTGTTTCATGAGACATGACTCAACATTCATACGGAACCTTTCATGAATGTGGAAGACAGAACAATGACAACTTTTCAAAATAAAAGTCCTAGAATCACAAAGTAGCACTGCCAGTTTTTTGTTTGTTTGTTTGTTTTGTTTTACCCCCAAACCTCTTACCATCACATCACATCTGAGTCAATGAGCTAGTGTCCAGTGCTAATTTGTTTAATAATGTAACCTTTGCTGATGATTTATCTTTTGATAATGAGAATGTCCAACCATTCCAGGTAGACGCCTGCAACAGGACGGGACTCTGCAGGACCTACAGGATGCGGCACAAAAGCATGCGGTGCAGGTCATTATTTGACAGCCTCTTGCTCAGTACTCACTCTAGTGACTGAACTGAGGTATTACAGCACTAGTTTTCTAACTGACATAACATGAAAACTGTTCTTCCTAAATACTTTTATGATCATGGTCATATATTTAAAATAAATAAATGTTTGTAAATTGGTTGCCACCTTGTTAAGATAATAATAATAATAATAATAATAATAATAATAATAATAATAATAATAATAATAATAATAATAATAATAATAATAATAATAATAATAATAATGCATTTTCTTAACATCCAAAATGTAATAACATTCTTGCTGCATTTTTTAATAAACTATCCCAACACACTGGAAATCTGAAAACAAAACAAAAACAAAATCTGGTATTTACAGTATATTCTCTGTTAATGCAACCTTTGAATAGTGTACTGATATGCTAAGTACTTCAGTACTATATTAGCCTGGTATCAATACAGTGATACTAATAATAGGCCTCACTTTTTACAAATACTTGAAAGCAAAAATAAAATACAATTAACAAATCAATAAAGTATGCTTTAGAATATTCATTACATAATTCGCCACACTACTAGATTTTCCAAAAAAAAAAAATGCAAGTGCATTTTCAAATAATTTTCTCAAAATATAATAACTTATTATTATAAAACGAGGCAAAATGTATTACAACATGTAGCTTGATCACAAAATGAAATGAAAAAAGTTATTACATTTTGGACTTTTATTACAAAATGCACTGTACAACTATTTTTGTCACAGAAAAGGTTGAGTCATGGTCAATTTATGTTATGAAAACAATAAAGCTCCTGCTCCACTGATCTGTGCTAGCTACTTTTCAGTCATCTGTGTCTGTTTCTGTCAACTCTCAGCTGTTTTCATCAGACACAGAGCAGTTTAGATTTCACTTCCACTGACTGTGACCCAACTGCTGTCACATAAACACTGTGAGGCTCCATTCGAATTACAACTCCGAGCGAGAGATGGATATTCGACTACACCAGAGGACCAACAGAGACAATATGTCATAGCTGGATTTTTTTTTTTTTTTTTATGTCTGCTTTCATTTGACTTGAAAAGAAGTGTGGATCTGATCAGATTCAGCCTGACACTGTCCTTTGTAGATCTGGAATAAAAAAAAGCATAGTGACATATTTCAGCAGATTTGGAGGAATTACTGGATTTTTCAGAAAAGCATGAAAAGCATTTGTAAGAAACATTGAATTTAATCATCTAGTTATTAACACTTACATCAGAAAAATAAAGTCTACGTTTAACCCATTAAGACCCAGTGACACTTTTATGTAAGTTCCAAAATGAATTGTTCTATGTATATTAAACCTTTTTTAACTGATTAATCACCACTTACTGCATATTATCCTCTTATATTTGCCTTTTTTTTTTGTGTGAATCATATAAAGATGAAAATTGAAAGGTGTCAAAATACAGTAATGTGACAGATTAGTGTTGCTAAATGACTCACACTTTTAGTTTTAAAGTAATTTTTGCTTTAGTTGCGCCATGAGGGATCATACAAAACAACGAGATACTTGATATTGAAATAAATGTCAGATTAGCAATCAATCACCCCTTTGATGAATGAATTATGAGAACTTTAGGCAATATTTTTTTCCCGTGTGTTTTTATTCCTCTTTGGGAATGAAAAAAGGCAATATGATTTATTCCTTTTTTTAATGAACCTATTTTTTACGGAGTTATAAACATGTCCACTCAACTGGACAACATGTTTTTAAGCTTTGAAGCAAATAAATTTGTAATTAAAACCCAATATGAGAACACGATGAAATAAAACATTTTTATGCAGTTTTTGTTTAAGAAGAGACTGTTAATTACAGTCTAATAATAACAAGCAATTGACATATTAGTGCAGACCAGGTATTAAAAACAGCCAAGTAATGATATGAACTGACTGATGTGGAACTAAAACAACAAAAAACATGAATAAACAAGACAACAACTGTTGAACAACTGTCCACTGTAGTGACCAGTATGCATCAAACGGTTAAAGCTCTGTCTCTGATGGGACATTACTGACCCTATATCAAAACAGAAAAAACTGAAGAAAAGATTTTAAGCAAAATATATTATTAACTGAATATAAAAACAAGTATGTCCATCTGCTGTCATTGAACTAGCAGATCTGAAGGCCCAAAAGGGTCATATCTGATAACCATAAAAAGATGACAAGCAACCAAATATTTACATGATGTTTTTTAATTCAGAATGATTTACTCTGAATAAAATAATTCAGAATTAATGCTATTTCCTTTGCATTTACATGGAAAGGTATTCTGCTCTAGGTAAAGAGCAGAATAGTTACAGAGGGTTCTGATTGAACAGAATGACTGGATGTCTACTGGAAGAAAACTGGATAATGTCCAGTTCCTGTTTTGCTTTTAAATCAACTAGCAACATGGAAGACAAGATATAATAATTATGAAGCAGCAGCTTGATTGAATCAACATCCTAATACTCGCAGCATGGAACATGTGCATCATTATGATAAGATCAGTAACATGTGAAGAATGATATGAATAATGTTAAAGTGGAACTAGCTGTTTACATGTCAGATTAAGTTTAATTCAGAATATTCCTTTTCAACTGGAGTTAGATGTTCACATGGTCATCTTAAAGAGGAATTAATGAATTAAACAGGAATAAAAACTCTTACGTAAACAGGCCCACTGATATAGTATAAAAAGTGGAAACCCCAGAGAATATATGAGATTTAACATAAACTTCAGCACATCTACCACAGCCCTGTGGACCATGTAACATGTACTATATGAGTGCTGTCTGCCTCACAGTGAGCCTCCACCTAATCCTCAGCTCGTGGGAGGACAAATTTCTGTCCCTTTTCATGCTCACAGCAGGCGGCCTGTGTTTTAACATGTCATGCTTCTTTTACAGCATCTCCTCACACGCTGCTTATGCAATTATTGTCAGTGATTCTTTTATTGATCTTTGTCATACCTTCACACAGACCTTCTGGGACGCCCCGACAGTATATCCTGTTATACACTCCTCCAGCTTTTATCATTGTTCTCTGTCTTTTCTTCCATCTATAGACATGGCAAAAGTTTGGGGTAAATTTGATGTTCTTTTTTATTTCCGCTTGAGCATGATAATCCTTTTTTCCTACAGAGGCTGTTTACATGCTACTAATCTGGAGCAGTTCAATTAGATTTACAGAAAATGTCATGCTGCCTGAATTACATTTTAAAATTCAAATTAAGTTAGTTGATATGGACATTTCCAGCTTGAGAAAAAAAATGAAGAGACCATTGTAGTTCCCGCTGAAATCAGCATGTCTGCATGTATGACAACCATTCCATTCCCACAAACACTTTATTCTACTGAATAAACACCCGCTCTATGTACTATTTAAGGAGAAGTAGAAACACCACTACTGTAGCCATCACTATTTTCTTACAATAGGCAAAAACAGTGCTGTTAGTACCATCCATCCTCCCACCAAACTACAACAAAAATACAATAGAAAACAAAGAAATCACACACAATGACGCACATATTTCATGTTGATGACGCACATACAGTATTCTGCACTGCTAGCATTACTATGATGATTTGGTTGAGTTCCTGCTTTTTAATTATTACAAAAATTAATTTCCATGTCATATCTGGTCTTCCATGTTGCTAGCTGAAATGAAAGCAAAATAGGAACAGAATAAGATTGTTTTCTTCCAGTAGACATCCAGGCATTAAGCAGCCCTTCTGTCCAATCAGAACCCTCTGCATCTACAGCTCTTAAAGCCCAATTAACTAGAGTTGAATACTAGCCTAGCCATGCTATTCCTATTCATCACATGTATAGGTCTAGGAACGCTTCATAGTCAGGGGAGGCGGGGCTCAAAGGTTGTCTTTCAAATCCTCTGTATGCAATAGGACGGTACTACAACCAATCACGGTAATCTTTAGGATGATGTAGTTAGATGCCGGAAAGTTCGCAGAAGAGTCTGGAGAAAGTTAGGAATGACTAAACAAAATGGTGGATTATGGAGCTTAACGACTGTTGTCGCTTCTGTAAAAAGAATTTAAAGATTGCTGATGTTTTCTCACATTCTTCACTCATCTGTGATAAAAGGAAATCAGCACCCGTTGTTGTTGTTCTTCTTCTATGGTTGTTTCCGGTTGTTTGGCTCCGAGTTCGAATCATTGCGTCACTTTGTTACGCCCGCCCCCGACTCTATACTTCACTGTGATTTATCGACCAATTTCAGTGAAATCTAGCCAAAAGTTGAATCAAGCATAACTAGGAATCCAACGCTAGCTAGGCTAGTTGAATACACCTGTTTCTAATTGAAGCCTTTATTCAGAATTAACATTAACATGTTAATGTGAAGGGAATAGTTTTAATTCCAAATAATTTCATTCAGAATAAATAATTTAAAATTAAATAACATCATGTAAATGTAGCCATGTTCATGTTGTTTATGTTTATTGATGTTGTTGTAATGTTTAAGGATCTGAGTATAAAGAGTACACCATTAGGGCTAATGGTGCTGAATGCTAACCCTGTCTATGCTAAAGGAACATACTGTCTATTCCAGCAGATATATGAGTATTGTAAAAGCTGACGTGGCTGAGTCTGTTGTGTCCATTTGACATAAACAGATGTTTGTGTCCATCTCAATGTAAAAGGAACTGAAGTGGATCCCCCTGTCAACAAGCCTGTCACTCATACTGTGACTGACTTGACCTCTGACCTCTACACTGGAGCAAGTATGAAGTCTGTGGAAGATGTTTGACAGAAATGATGCTGTAATAATCCTGATCCAGTCAGCAGAATATCCACATCTTATTGACTCTACCACTTAGAGTGCATTTACATTTTTTTCCTCCTCAATAAACATACTTGCCAATCATTGTAATTTTCTTTTTTGCTTTCAAATTAAATGTATATATTCCCTACTTAAGGCAGTGTTGATTGAAACTTTGTGCATTCCATGTCTACATGTTTAATATTCTGATGCAGGTTAATACATTTTCCTCAAAAGTGAACATTTTGGTGAAATTGAGACTTTAGAAAATAATGTAATTGATTTCTGCAATGATTTTATGTATTCAGTACTCTCTCCTACATGTATATTTTCAATACTTATATAGTATATATATATATATATATATATATATATATATATATATATATATATATATATATATATATATATATATATATATACTAATCATTTTAGGCTTTTTCTTTTTTTAAATTTCTGAACGTTACCTCTAAATGTTATATATATGTAAAGTACATTGAAATGTGTTCAAAATTCCCAATCAAGTAGCTGTTTGCAAGATGTGTAACTGATTATCAGTCGCAGTGATGAAAATGTTCAGATTTTGATTATTGGCAGAGAACTGCATGGGGTCCTTCAATAAGCTAAGGTTCTTGGTATAAACATAATGTGTAACTACAGGGCTGTCCCCACAAATTCTGAGCAAGGAGGCACCTTGGACCAACCCCTGGTGCCATAATAAAAAAAACAAACATATATATTACTGTGTATTAGAAGCAAATACGTATTATGAAATGTTATTTTAGTGAACGATAGAGCTAAAGGGAAACTCTTACAAACAAGACTTGAACCTTGGGGCACTCCATAAAACATCTGATTCAAAGGTTATAATAGAAACTGAGAAATATAAGATGAGATACATAATAGAAGATAAAGGTCTAGACTTTGAAGATGAGTTTAATGGTAAACTGTTCTGAAGACGGCACAGAGGTCAACAAGTATAAGAACAGATGCTTCATGGTTGTCTGAGCTCATTTTTCGAATCATTGACAGCTCTGACTGTACTTCATGAACTCTGAAATCAGACTAATAGACAACAAACCAGCTATTAACAGACACACATATTGTGGGTGAACGTCCTTAAGCGTTTTTTCTACCATTAGGATTTGACATAAAAGGAAGTAAATTGTTCTTCTTCACCTCAGCATATTTGATTTCAATTTGAGCAGAAAAGAAGTTTTAGCAAAATCAAGTACAAGATTGACTAGGTACCTTTTATCATTTATCAATAACTCAATAGTTAAAGAAGATGGTTGAAGAAAGGAAATACGTTGATCATATTTAACACAACTGATGAAAAAAGGGAGTACATGAAGCTTTTCAAAAGGCTCATCCTAATAAAAAAGTGTTGGGAAAAATTATTTTGTAAAACGTTCAATAAAATATAAATGTGTGTTGAAATTGTTATGAATCCAGTATTTGTTTGTTTTATTTTTGTGAGTCTGTCATTGTTAGTGTCCGGGCTTTTATTTTGTTATGTTGGTCTGTGTTCACTTTGTCTAGTTTTGCTTCCTGTCACTGGTGTATTTTCCCTCCCAGTTAATCTGTGGGATTGCTTTCACCTGTTCCTTTCCCTTTTTAACTGTGGAGTGTGTGTTGGTTCCCTGTGAACGTTATCACTTTGTCTTGGATCTCTGGTTTTGGATGTGTTTCTGGTTTCATGGCTGTTTGTCTTGTCCCTTTGTTCTGGGATGTTTATTCCCCAGTCTTTGACCTTTCGCCTGATTTAGACCCTGATTCTGCCTGTTCCCTCCTGGTATCTCATCTGACATCTGTTTCCTGGCTCGACCTCCTTCTGCTTAACGTTAACGTCCGTTGGATTTTCCCCTGAACAATATCTGGACCATGTGTGTACTGACTGTTTTGCTGACCACTGCTTCCTTGCCTTATCCTGTAGTTATGGATGCCTACAATGAATCTAGGCCCCAGAAGAACACCATAGTGGAGGAGAAGCATGTATTATCATTAATAAATCTTATAAATCTGATTAACTGTCTCGGGGTCCTGCATTTGGGTCCGTTTGCTCTAAATACTTGAATCACAAATGTATATTCAGTGTTTAGTTTGACTCACTGACCCAGCGCACTCATCAATGACCTGTCATCCCCATGATAACACCCCCAAATTTTGGAAGGCCTTTACTTCAAAACTATTATGGATATCACTCTAAAACAATTATATTATTTCATATATTTCATAAGAGGAATATATATGAACTTTTCTGAAAGGGTTCTGTGAAAAGGGTATTTTATCTGACTCATTTAAATATATTCATACTATATATTATTATGAATTATTATATTGATAGGCATAGAAGTTCAGAAGTTGTTAATAATTTTACCAATAACTTTTTTGTGATTTTGGTGCAGAAAAAATATTAACCAAGAGGAACCATTGTTTTTATAGAGAGCAAAACAGACACAAAGCACATATATGCCAACAACAAAACAAATCATTCTTAATAATTCTAGATCAGTAGGTGGTTTTAGGTGTTGATTGCTGTTTACTTCTTTGAGTGTTAACAGCAGGGATTTAACACTAGCTTTATAGTCATTTGCTGTTAATGATTAGCTCTTCTGTTCAAGTGTCTCCATGGTGATAAGGTGGATTTACAAGGCAATAACTTTACATTCACTTTAGCATTTGCAAAACATATGGTACAACTTGGCACTAGACAAACTATGGAGTAACCGTAACATAATTGTCAGATGGTCCAGTAATCTGATTGGTGAGTCCCAGTCATGTCCCGCCTCCCTGTACACTAAACAGGTCCAGAGGATGGAGGCATCTATTCTGAATAATGATGACCATCCATTACATAAGGAATACCAGCTCCTGTCCTCTAGACGGAGGTTCTTAGTCCCAAGGTGCGGGACACAGCGATACAAAAAAAGCTTTGTTCCTGCTGCCATCACTGAGCTCAACAAAAAACAGTGACATTGCACTTTTGCACTTTATTCACTTATTTATTATTTATTTCATGGCCTGGCTCTGTTTTTTATTATCATTATTATTGTGACTCTAAACTCTTAAATTCTATGTATTTATTTTTTTACTCTTGACTTTTTTCTGGGTTTTTATTGTTTTTATTATATTTGTCTTTTATTAATTGGATCTTAATTATTTTATTCTTTTATCAAACCATGCTGCTATATTGATGAGTGATAGAACACTGAGCACTTTGTTCTGTTTTTTGTGCTTTTTCCTCGACCAATATACCTTAATTATATGTCTTGTGTGTTGTATGTTAGAAACAAATGTTCACCCTGACTGCAAAACAAATCAACCCACGGGTACCAGACATGTTCACAAGTCACTTTTTACAAGTCCAAGTCAAGTCTCAAATGGCTGAAATGACTGTTTTCACATTAGATGCTATTTAAGATAATACTGCATTGCTGTATTGTTTTGTATTAAGTATGTAGTAATTAAGTATGGTGAAAGCATGTAGGCCTTACTATACTATATACTCTGTTATTTCACACTACACCATCAAAATTGATCAAAGCAATTCATATGCAATGTGAAGAAACATTCAAAAAGCTAAGTTTAAATTTGATCAATGTATTTTGATCAAATTACAAATACAAAGTATTTGTAATTTGAACCCTGTGGCAGCACGCATGTGTTACAAACCTTTGCACAAATATTAAGGGAGGGAAACTATTATTTCTACCTGTGATTTTCCCATAATGTCAGGCAACACATTGGAAAAACTGAAGCAAATTAAAAAATAAAATAAATAATTCCATGATAATGAGCTCACATATCACACAAGTCCAAGTCAAGTCTCAAGTCTTTGCTTGTATGACTTAAATGCGACTCAAGTCCAAGTCTCAGACTCGAGTCCCCATGTCTAACGGGTACTAATAAAGTAACCTTGAACATTAACCTGTTTGAACCTGTATCTTTTTTATAGGCTTTAACACAATGCAAAAGAGTTGATCTTCCACAGATGTAGGTCAATATGAGAAGCTGCTTCTTTAGTGTCCCCTTCCTCTACACCCTGACCATCCTTCTGTCAGGTCACATCAGCCTTCAGTTTTCTCACTATGATGAAACACATCCTGCAGGTCACTGTGGAACTTCAGGAGTTAAACCACAGTGGCTTTCCTCTGGAAGAAGTGCCCCATGGGTAATAATGTCCTATGATTCCACAGCTCAGGACAGTACCTCTTGCATGAATACGCATGTTCATCATACCCCGCCTCCAGCCACCAGGGAGCATTAGCAATGTGAAGAATGTATGATATACAGTAAGATAGAAATTCTGCAACACTGCGATTAATAAATGACACATGTGACATCAGATATAAATGGATGGGTGGATTATGAAAAAATGTCTTTCATAGAGTTAACAACACACCATTGTGTATTATGTAGCTATTGTGAACAAACATCATCCACCCTGGTGTGAATGCTCGGCTGTGGATTATTAATTCATGTTTGGTGGTGCTGTATAGCATTTTTCCTTGCTGGTATTTTTCTATATTTCACTGTAGTCTGTTTACACAGGCAACGACTTGAACTGAATTCTGATTAAAGCCGGTGGTGGGTGGTACAGTGTTGCAGCATTTCACTTTTTTGTGTGTAGTTTGCATGTTCTTCCTGTGGTTACAGGTATACTCTGGTTTCATCACACTGGTTTTTCATGAATATTTTTACCCCATCCTCCCCTCCTGCGGCTTGAACAGTTAGTGCTTAGATAATGTTTGGGGATTTGCACAGTATTTGAGAGCGTCTTGTAGTGTATATAAATGGATTGCATGAATAGTGAGGTTCTTGCAGATTTTTCAGGTGTAAGGTTTGCAAAGTCAGGACAGATGTCTTTCAAACATATAGAATAGAAGTACTTTATTCATCCCATAAATGGGAAATTGCTGCATTTAAACATGCTCCCTCCTCAGTTATTTTACTGACTGGGTTGTGTTGGTTAGTATTTAGTGGATCTACATCGTAACGATAGGGTTTCATGTTTGATTCAAATATAAAAATAAATAATTTGAATCTTGTTAAATCTCCAGCTTTTTGTTGTTTTTCATAAATAAAGTCAATTAATTAATTAATGCATTTATTCATTCAGCTGGACCAGGGCAGTACAGATTTCCTCTGGGTTATGAGTGCATTATTTTTTAGATAGACTTAACAGGACATTGTGAACAGAAAAAACAACAAGACATAAATAAGAAAATAACAAAACAAAAACAAACAAACAAAATCTGACAAAAAAAGTACTAAGACAGACAGCAATACTAACAACACCATGTTGCAATTTAGAAAAATCCTATAAAATACTATTGTTACTGTAACTTTCTTCTTTTCTACATAGGATGATGTTTATTTATTATCAAGTGCCTTAAAGCTAGTTAGTGAGTGACATCTAAGGATGGGGGGTTATGGGGATGGGATTTATATGGACAATTTAAAATTCAATAAAAATAACTTTGAAAAAAAAATCCTAAATGTAAAGAGCAACTTAATAATATGGATTGATTAGGAGCAATAGGGAAAAAGGGGAAGAGGTGAGAAAGATCGATGTGTGTGTGTGTGTGTGTGTGTAATAATACCAATAGTCTAATTTGCTAGTATTATTATCATGGTGGTGGTAGCGGAGGAGGCAGTCACAATACAAAAATTGGTGAAATAATTTAATATTTGTAATAATGTATCTGTATCTCTTATTACCAGATTGAATTTATATGAATTATATGAATGGTATTGCTTCCTAATGTGCTTCGTGGCTTATCAGTGTTGTATTAGCATGGTTAAAACTGAAAAGATTGAATTTCCCTTCCACTAAAAACTGAACACTTTCAGGCACAGAGTTCTGAATAATTAAGCAAGAATGTATATTTAATGTTTTTTTTTTTTTTTTTATAATTGTACTCATTTTCTTGTTTCAGAGTTAGAAACACTATTTTCACATATTTTGTATGATTGTGTCCTCTGGTGTTTCTACTGTCTATTTCTATTTTCTACTCTACTTCCATATGCTTGAGTTTAAAAAGACATATTAGGTGTAGTCACATAAAATATTGGTATTGGTATTGTTGATACCAGCCTGAATTTTACTCGGTATCGGTTTGGAAAGGAAATCAGTGGTATGGAACATCACTACTTTGTATGACCTTTAAGTGCTAGAAATCTCCCTTCCATCCATGTATTACACTTATGTAAAAGTAGGCCGACTCATCATTTGAACACATCTTTTTACTCTATCTAATCGCTTGACCATGCCATGACCATGACCATGAATCTACCTACGATAATTTAAAGCATAAAGTAACTTCTTCTACTCAGACATAAAAGGGGACTGCATCTGCATTTTAAAGCAGATTCTGTAGATTGTGATGATCATTTTAACTTCTAATCAATGCAGCCAACTTGTGTTAGGACCTTGAATGATCCATTTGTTTAGGTTGCGGTATCAGACTATCAGACAGAGTAGCGCTGGCAGATTGAACGCATCGAATTCCCTGTTTTGGTCTCTCGTCTGATCTGTCTTATTTGATCTGATACAATAAACAGAGATGATTTTGATCCACAGACAAACACTCGACAGAGGACAGTTTTGCTGCCTTTGCGCTCTGTAGTTCAGGCTAACAGCAAACATGTTTAGAACAGCATAACTCAGCTTTATTTGAGCTCTGGAGAAAAGCAGACTGACAACCAAAGGGCTGCACAGGAGAAACTTTGACTGTCTCTTCATTATTCAGCTTAACGGTGTGTTCGTATAAGAGCAGCTTTGAGTATCTGTCCTGTCAGCATCATTTGACTGTTATGCGGTTCCTAATGGATGCTGTAATAGGCTGTGTAGATACTAGCAGACACTGTTAATGAATAATTCTACTCCTAATTAAGTGCTAATACAGAAGGTAGTGAGCCTCTGATGTTGTAGTGATGGTGGTTCACCCTTTTATTGAACTGTTATGATGATCTTTTGCTGAGAGAGCTCCCTGAAGAGATATCCATTGGTCTTAAACTAAGTACCACAAACTAAGGACAGTAACTCATCAGTGTAATGACAGAGGCCCAGTTTACAGTCGTGTTCACACCTGAAGGTCTGTTTCTTGATTTGAGTCCAAGGCAAGATGGTTTGAACTCAATCGGTCCAGAAACAGGAAGTTAAAAAAACATTTGTGATCACATGACTGCAAATGCAATTCAGTAATTGGTCATTACAGTTTTTGCGAGAATCCAAAAATCCCTTTGCTTTCATTGGCTGTCATTTTTGTTTTGCTGCTGAGCTCATATCAGAAGCGGTCACTTGTGGACTGTGAATATGAACAGCTTTTAAGCCGGCAAGCCTTAACTATTGCAATAAATTAATGCATTTTGGAAACGGGCCGCAAACAAATGACATGTAAAAACTGTGATTGGTGCAGATGACATTCACACCTGAAATGAACCCCTCCAGAGTTCACTCGATATCGGACCAGAGTTTGATTATTTGGTCCGCACCCAAATTCGAGGTCAGCGTTCACACCGACCCAAAAAAACTGCTCCAAGGGCGTAAATGCTCCACGGTTTGGTTCACCTGGACTAAACAAGGATGGTGTGAACCCAACCTAAGACTCACTGCCTCAGGTCTGGTACCAGTGAACACACATGGAAGGTGAAGGAGCATGACTTCCAGAAAGAACCTCTAGAACTGTGCAAAGATGGCAAAAGTACTCACATTGTGTACTTAAGTAGAAGTACAGCTACGTGTGTACTTGTAAAACTAAAAGTGCTGATTCAACTCATTTACTTAAGTAAAAGTACAACAGTAAAAAGCACTTATTTAACCATCTCTACTACAAATACCTAAAAAAACCTACTTAACCCTTTTGTTGTCCTCATATTCTGTATACATCCTGTATCCGTCTTCACTAAACCCCCAATATATGCAACTTAATTGCATTTGAAACACCAACTCTTATTTTGCTTGAAGAAACAACTTGTTATTAATCACAAATTGTGTGAACACCTGAGTTTTCCCTCTTCACCTGCAGAAAGACTTCATTTATTCAAGACACTACGCATTGCTAATTCATCGTGCTGTCATCTGCCGTACCTTTATAACCTCTGGGAATCCAAAAAGGGTTAATATTGTTCCATTTGGGTCAGATCAAAGGGTTAATATTGTTCCATTTGGGTCAGATCAAAGGGTTAATATTGTTCCATTTGGGTCAGATCAAAGGGTTAATATTGTTCCATGTGGGTCAGATCAAAGGGTTTAATATTGTTCCATGTGGGTCAGATCAAAGGGTTAATATTGTTCCATTTGGGTCAGATCAAAGGGTTAATATTGTTCCATTTGGGTCAGATCAAAGGGTTAATATTGTTCCATGTGGGTCAGATCAAAGTGTTAATATTGTTCCATGTGGGTCAGATCAAAGGGTTAATATTGTTCCATTTGGGTCAGATCAAAGTGTTAATATTGTTCCATGTGGGTCAGATCAAAGGCAGTCCAGTCCACCAGAAGACCACCTGTCTTTTCTTCTTTATGTCTGCTACTGATTGATCTGAGACTGAACTAAAACAGAACTGGGTAGGCAGCCATGGCTCAGTTGGTAAAGTGGGTTGTCCAATAACTGAAAGGTTGGCAGTTTGAATCCTACTCTGTCCTAGTCAGTCAGTTGTATCCTTACGCAAGACACTTCACCCTCCTTTCCTCCAGTGATACTCTCACTGGTGTATGAAGGTTTGATGGTGTTTTCTGTCAGTCTGTCCCAGAGCAGCTGTGGCTACATATGCAGTTTACCACCACCAGAGGAAGGATGTGAGAGCGAATGAATAATGGGTCACTAATGTAAAGCACTTTGAATGGTCAAAAAACCACTATATGAATCCAATTCATTATTATTCTTATTAAAACATTGTCACATTCTGTGGTTGGTAACTAACTCTGCGACTGTGATATACACTTAATTTGACTGTCGGGTCATTTTGACCCAAAGACGATATTTATACCTTTTTTTGTACAACTTACATGGAAATATGCATAAAGGCAACAATTCACTTTTTCTTGATTGGGGTCAATCTAGGAAAATTTCATCTTGAAAAAATATTGTTTAGGGGACTTATTTTCATTTTGACCTGAGGACAACAGGAGGTAATGCAATGTTTTCATTACATTTTCATTACTGCTTCGTCTTCTCTGTCTAACGTTGTCAAAACTGAATGAAATTCTAAACATTTTTCTCTTTTTTTTCTTCTTTTTTCACATTTGGACTAAAACATGTTCACCTGGCAGAATACAAACAAAGTACAAAACATGAGCAGACCATCATAAACTACTACAATAAGCAATAGATTCTACTTAAATGGTATTTAAACCAGTTTGTTTGAGATTAGGCACAGGCTGTGTTTCTACTCAGAAAACTGGTTCCACTGTTTTACTGGTCTACAACCAAGAACCCCCTATGTCTCTTATGCTTAACAGTTTGTGGTCACCATCTTTAAAAAGACTAGAGTAGAGTTTCAGTGCAGATGAGAAAGAGTCTGTAGAGGAGACATACTGTTTACTCACACTGTACCATGACATAAATGAAACAGGACTTGTGAAGATAAGGTGATGTTGACAGTTCCAAAGCCTCTTAACATAAAAAAGGTCACTGCTTAAGTCTGTCTGAAGTGATGAGCTTTGGAGAAAAAGCATAGAAATATGGTGCGATTTAAGACGGTGAAATGTCCGTTTTTGGGAAAACGTATATCTTTCATGGATCTACACAAAAACTCATCTATAAAAGTATAAAACTGGATCCAGATATGCCCCGAATCCATACAGTGATCTGTCAAGTGATTGGACATATATATATATATACACAATACATTTTAGCACTTATTTACCCACTATATTTTGCATTACATATATAATATATGTATGTAATAACTATACAGTGGTACCTTTACTTACAAAATGAATTCGTTCCAGAAGTGTTTTCGTAACGTGAATTTTTCGTAAATAGAGTCACATTTTACATGTAAAAGGCTGCTTAATTCCTTCCAAGGCCCCCAATACTGCCCCTCAAACCCTTTATAGAGTATGAAAAATTGCTGATTTTGTATGAAATATGTGTTAAAAGAAAATGTAGATTTAGATTTTAACCTCAAAAACAATCAAATCTGTGTGTGTGTGTGTATTATATATTACTACTACTATATATATATATTACACACATATATATATATATATATATACATATAGATTTAGCACATTGAATGTCTGAAGCAGATACCTTATAAAATTATTATAGAGAAGTGTTATTATTTACTCTCCTTAAATTTTAACATAAATATTTTGAATTGTGTTTTTTTTTCATACTGGCATTTTGTGAATTGGAGGTTGGAAGAGATCAGACCAAACACATTAAATACATCCTGGTTCACCCCTGAGCTGGAACGTAACACTACAAACTAAGTCAGAGGATGAAACCAGATCTATGTCCCTGCAGCAGTGTTCTTGACCCATCTTGAATAAATGCCTCTTTGTCTGAGACACAACTGAGATAAAGCTGAGAGAAACAAAGCACTTGAGACCAAAATACACTGTGCACGTTTCCTGCACGTCTGCCCTGCAGCACTACTACAGTATGATGCATTTGTAAACCCATCCAGTACTGCACTGATATGGATGGATTTGTCTATGAATGGGAAAAACACCAGGACAGAGCTGCTGGTTCTCAGCCTTTCAGCCTTTTTACCAGTAGAAGTAGAAATACTGTGTTACTGTACTTCAGTCAATTTCTTTTAGGTATCTGTACTTTACTTGAATATTTATTTGTCTGGCAACGTTTTTACTTTTACTCCCAGATTTTTGCAAAAATGTATGTTCTTTATACTCCTTACATTCTCAGAATTGACTCATTACTATAACAGATGTGACAGTTCGAAAAATGAGGAATTGTGACTTTCAATATCATATTTGGACTTTTATCTCATAATTACCTCTGCCAAGGAGGTGTTTATCTGTTTGTCTGTGTTCAAGATAACTCGAAAACTTATGGACGGATTTTGATGAAATTTTCAGGGTAGGTTGGTAATGGGGAGATCTGGAAATGATTAGATTTTGGTAGTGATCTGGGGGGGGGGGCTATATCGTGGCGGAGGTCTGCACTCTCAGGGTGCTTTTATAGTTTAGATTTTTTTGTCTTATAATTTATTTATTTTTTTTATCTGAAAATTCTGACTATTAAATCATATAATTATGCTTATATAATATAATATAAATATAATAATGCCTTTTTTAAAATCTCAATTGTGACTTTTTTTCCCTTCTCTTGGAGCTACTTTATCTCAATAGCGATCAATGTGCGTCATCACTGCTAACAGCTGTGTGTCTCCGCAAACTACTTTCATCAGTTGTTGGGCAGTGTTTGCAGCTGCTACAGTTCGTGCAGGTGCACAGCTGTTAGCAGTGACAACGCACATTGATCACTATTGAGACAAAGTAGCTCCAAGCAATTACGAGGTGTGACTTTTTGTTCTGTGACGGTTTTGTTATGCAAATAAATCACTCATTAAAACACATATTGTTTTGAGAAGACACATGTTATTTTCGTGACCCCAGGAAACCTGCCGGGACTACTTTCACTTTGACCAAAACCTTAACCAGAACTCGACTCACAGGACACTGCGGGGGTAAGTCAGAGTAAAGACGCTGAATCCATAAAGATTCATGTGAAGAATATATATCCCTAAAACTATCCCTTTAAAGTAAAATTTAGCACATTTAACGTCTGAAGCAGATACATTAAAAAAAAATAAAATAAAAGTAGAGCAGTGTAAATGAACCTTTATGTCACCTTTGGTTGCTCCTTCAATTTAAGGGCTTCATTTCTGTGTATTTTTCAGATTGAGGCAGCTGGTTGATCAAAACACAAAGACACAAACCACTGTGGGAAAACTGTGATTTATTACAATTTCCAATGCCCCTTGAAAATAATCCCCGTTATGTAAAAATATATAAATAAATAAAAATAACTTTAAGCTGACTACAAAATTAAGCTTTGAAAAAGTGCAGCGACGGGAGCTTGTGTATGTCTTTAATCAAAGACCTGGTCCAATAGCGACTTTCCAAAGTCCCTGCAGACACTGGCAGGTCTAACTGCTATCTGCTGAGGAAACCAGCAGACAAAAGCTCCTTTTCACAGAGGCCTTCACTGTGAAAACCTTAAGCTTCCAAACTTAATTGCTCTTTCACGGCTTGGAGGGAATGTTGTTTAGGTACTATTGGACTGCTAGTCCACATACAGCATGAATATAGTACCTTGTCTGTTGTCCTCACAGCTAATGGTAGAGGACATTCCACATGATTTTATACATAAATGTTTCTGAACATGAGGCTGTTTGATCAATTGGATGGTTTTAAAGGTACGCACGACTTGTTCTGAAAATTAGAATGTTGTGTAAAAGTTGTTTTATTCAGGTAAGTCAACATCAAATCTGAAACTAGTATATTGTTATAGACTCATGACATGCACAGTGGGATATATCAAGCATTTCTTTGTTGTAATTTTGTTGATTATGTTTTACAGCTTATTAAAACCTCAAACCTAAAAACTGAGAAAATTGGAATATTGCTTGAAAGTTAGTTTTTTTCCCCCAATTAGTAAAATCAAAACAAAAAAAAGCTTGAAATATATTGATTTGCATACTATTTCTTTACATAATATGTACAGAATAACATGAACAAGTCAATTAGTAGCAATTACAAAGCTTGTACCATTTCCATATTCAGAATAAAAAAAAATAAGAATACTAATAACAACAACAACAACAATAATAATAATAATAATAATAATAATAATAATAATAATAATAATAATAATAATAATAATAATAATAATAATAATAATAATAATAATAATAATAATAATAATAATAATAATATGTAGTAATATGGTACCAACAGGTGGTCATGGTTTAAAATAAGGAAATTAATACAATTAATACTGTTACAACACAGTAACAATCATGGTCATTAACCATGATATAATTCAGAATTAGATAATAGACCTACTAATAATTTACAAATGGATTCATGTTTGCTCTGATATTTATTAAAGTTTATTTATTAAAAGTACTAGACAATAACCGGTAGCTTTATATAAAAAAGTACTTGAACAACTTGACACACAAAATATGAATGTAGTTTAACTACCAGCAAGTTACAAAATATGATTTAACCGTGGAGTTCAAATACATGTAGTTAAAGTCTCCCCAACACTGATATATACATATGGAGATTTTGGAAAAATTCAAAAGTCATGAATAGGAGATAAAAAAAAAAGCATAATTATGAGCTTTTAAAAAAATCTAAATCAGGAGACAAAAAGTGAAAATTGAGATAAAAAAGTCAAAATTATGAGGAAAGAAATTACAATAATGAGATGACAAATGGATAATTATGAGATAAAAAGTCACAATTTCTGATTTATCACTTATTTTTCGTACTGTCACATTTGTCTAGTTTGAAAAAGTAATGATTCTATTCTGAGAATGTAAAGAGTATAAAGTACAGATATTTATATAAATGTAAAGAGTATAAAGTTGCCAGAAGAATAAATAATCAAGTATAACACAGATACCTATAAACTGTACTTAAGTATACTAAAGGAAGTACTTGTACTTAGTTACTTGCTCCTGTGGTAGCAACATACTGTAGGTAAAACAGTCTGAGGGTCTGTCAGACACATGACAGTGTTTACTGCAGCGCTCGGTGCACAACGTTAGGGTTGTTTATAAGACAAATCAGCATAAATGATGAGTCAGTTATTCACACTTACAGCTGCACAACATTTCAGTGAACAAAAGCAATAAAATCAAGCCATGTCATCACCCAAATGTCTCATTAAAATAATATCATCAATCCCACTCATTAACAGACACCCAGCCATCTGTCAGGGACTGTACTAAAGAAATGGATGGAGCCTCTGTCATGCCACCCAGCACATTTAACTATTGAGTATCTAGTTTTGGGTGTTACCGCCTTTGGTTTTTCAATCCAAAAGTGACCATTTTGACTTGAAGGGTGACAGTCCAACCAATGCTGACGCTAACTTTCTAGCACTAAAGTAGTCAATCTCATGTCACATTTACAAAACAAACTCCTATGTATTGTCAGCAGTATGTCTTGACAACCATAGTGGAGTCAAGAGGACACAACAACGAACATAAGTAGAATATGTGTCACTTCAAATATACTTGGTTTGAACACAATATGCTGAGATGGTTTATAGAGATGGTACCTGAACTACTGTTGTTGTTTACTGTGTTTTTTATTTGTCATTAAGCTTTTTAACAACGTAGTAGTAGATAGGAATCACTATCTATCTATCTATCTATCTATCTATCTATCTATCTATCTATCTATCTATCTATCTATCTATCTATCTATCTATCTATCTATCTATCTATCTATCTATCTATCTATCTATCTATCTATCTATCTATCTATCTATCTATCTATCTATCTATCTATCTATCTATCTATCTATCTGTCTATCTGTCTGTCTGTCTGTCTGTCTGTCTGTCTGTCTGTCTATCTAATCATATCATTACTGTAACTGGTTTGTTTTTAATACCTGATCTGCACTAAAATGTTTACATGTAAATCAATTGTTTGTCAATATTAGACTGTAATGAACATTCTTCTTAAACAAAAATTGCATTATTTCATGGTGTTCTGATATTGTGTGTTAAATAGATGTTGTCCAGCTGAGTGGACATTTTTGTAACTCCATAAAAATATTTCAGTCATATTGCTTTTTTCATGCCTACAGAGGAATAAAAATGCTTCAGAAAAACATATTGACTAAGGTTCTCATAATTCACGCATCAAAGCGTTAATAATTTACAAAACAAGGGAACTGATTTTTCATGCAGCCTCATGATGATCGGACGAATAAATGATAGGAATAATATAATACAGGGTGTCCCATAAGTCTCTATACATAGGAGACATAATACATTCCATACATATATGGTTCTAATGTGTATTTCTTTTATATTTCAGAAAACACAGAGAATAGATTTGAATAAAGAGAAATACATTGAAATGTCATATAGAGCATATTATATAAATAAACATGGGTTTATGTCAAGCAATATTTATTTTTCCTATGTATGTGGACATATGGGACACCCTGGAAATAATATCAGACTATCATGCAGAGGAAATGTGGGTTTAAATAAGTTATACCCACACACACACACACACACACACACACACACACACACACACACACACACACACACACACACTTCTTTTCAAACATGTGAGTGATGTTATATGTTGTTTTCATATATACGTACAATATTTCATGTGTTCTTGAAATCTATTTAATGTATATGCACTAAGGTAGGATTATTTTGTTAGTTTTGTTGCAAAATAAAATAAACTGAACTGAACTGAATTCCTGTAACTTAATCTTACAGCAGAAGATGCACAGTCCTGCATAAAATAACACTTGGCATTCTGATTTACTTTGAAAAGTGGAATAATTTGGAGGAGCTGGACTAGAACAACTGTTTTTATCTTGGCAACACTTTTTTCTGTGAGAGTTTAAACCCTTTGTACATATGTTGAACCTTTGTGATCTTGTTTAGAGATTAACACTTTTTCTTTTTTAGAGAGAATTCACTTTTTAGGGTTTGTTTTCAGCTGTTTTTTCACTACATAGCACACTGTATAAAGAGTATATATTAATAAGGACTACACAATGCCGTACATTATTTAATGGAATGAATTTTACCTTTTACTATGGGAATAAAATATAATTATCTGCAATAATAGCACGTTGAAATAAACACTTCATACTATATTTAAAGGGAGGAATACTGGATTATTTTTGTCCAGCATGGGCGTAAAATGGCGTATGGACGCTAAATGTCCATACCAATATTTGAATAGGAAATTACATGACATTTGTGAAACAAAAGGTTACTGTATTTTCTGGACTATAAGGTGACACTAAAGGATTTTAATTCCCTCCAAAAACCATAGTGCACCTTATATATGGATTAATTCAGGTTGTGTTTTAGTGACTGATAATTTTGACTTCACTAAATGCAATATATATAAGTATATAATCCAGCGCACCTTATATTTGAAGAATTAAAAAAAAAAAAATTGTTCATTGACAGTGCACCTTAGAGTGACTAAATATTCTCATCAACAAACCTTTATCACCTGACAAAAAACGAGACCAAACTAGATGTAAATGTGGGTCTTGTGACAATAACTATAATTAAATATATAATGCAGTTATAGATGACCAATAAAAACAGACAAAATGTGGCTTTAGAAATAAAAAAAAAACATTCCTAAAATGCCTCTTAGTATTTGTTTTATTTTAATTCTTTTATTTATTTATTTATTTATTTATTGTTGTTGTCTCTCACGAGGAAGTCATTGCATTATGTCCCCACCAATGTCAACATCATGATTACTCCCATGCTGTACTGGCTTCAGTACATGCTGCTTTTTGCCCAAAACAAAATGACTCAGGATAAACTACTTAATAGGTTGAATATGACATGCATATATCCTGTCTTTTTATTTGATATGAGAGTGAAATATGAATAGAAGTCAAGTGTATTTGGATTTTTAGATGATTTTTAGATCTTTTTCTGTACATTTCAGGCTTTGTACACACATCCAAAAACAGCTGTTTTCAGGTTCACACATTTATAAAAGGTGTTTTGTTTGTGTTGAAATGATAACAATTTGGTTTAATATGAATAAAACACACAGAGTTTTAAAACACATGTTTTAAAACTCAAAGTATGTTAGAGTCATTTGCAGGGTTAGAGGAACGTTGCAGCATTTTCAGCTCATTCACTAGAAAAATGGCACAGGGACAACTATTGATCTTGTTTAGGATTTAAAGAATTGATAAAAAAAACCATTTAACTAATTGTAATTAACTGAAAAGTCACTATTTTTAATCTAGCCTAATAAATAAAAGTGGCTTTACTACACTGGGAGATAAAAAGGCACACTTTATAACATGAAAACAATGTCATGGCAGTGGGGAAAAGAAGTAACCTAGTTTTTTATTGCACCTTCTAAAGTGAAAAAGTAGCATCAAGGTTTCCTTTTATCCCTTGACCATCACAGCAACATATAAAACTGTATTTGAGAAAGACATGAGAAGGACGTTGCAGTTGCATAATATTCAAGTCGTTTAAAGTGTTAAAGGGTCAAATTATGCACATTATGAAAGCAGACATCTTGTATTTGTGTTTCTTTCTGTGTGCATTAAGCTAATGAGTGTCTGCTTCCACAGAAACGCGTGGAACAAGACTTAAATTAGTGAAATAATGAAATGTTCAGCAGAACAATTGGCTTCCTAACTGCAGAATAAAAAGGAGAATGATTGGAGAATGAAAAGGGCCAGATGATCAGAACAACTGTGGTCCTCAAAGATTTACACCAAAGCTCCAACTGAATCCTCCTGATTGCTGATGGTGCGAATACTGTGAATAACTGAGGATAATAACTGCGCTCATTTGTTTACTGTATCAGCAGAAGACAGGCTGCTGTCTGTCTGCTTTTCTCTCTTGGTTAATAGGTTCTATTGTTCAGCTCTGTGCTGCAATTCCCTTTTAATTACATTCACTGCTCCAGGACCAATGGGCCAATGAAACATTATTTCATAAAAGGGAAATAGCTTTTGGTGTCTGTGTGGAAACTGTATTTTCTCAGTTAGATAGATGGGGAGGAAAATGTGAGTTCCGGCTCAAAGATTGCCTGTTTATCAGCACTTTGCCGCCTGTGATACTCCTCCACACAGCAACAAATAAGAATAGTGAGCGGTAGAGGAACACTAGAACTGAACAGGTGATCATTTTTCTTCTCTGTTTACCCATGTGTGCTTTGTTTGTTGCCTTTCAACAGATGCTGTATTATCCAAATCTACTGATGCATGGGGACACCTACACTACCAGGCAAAAGGATGGCTTAGCTTTCTTTGTGTTATTGTGGGTTTTGTGGATTAAAAGTTCAACATGTACAGTAAGATGTGTCCCTGCTCGTGTGTTCGTTTACAATTGTGACTGTGTCTTTATAGAAGAAAACTCCATTTACGAAGCTAACAGAGGTCTAAATGTTCCTACTAGGATTGAATAGTTTTAAGAAAACTATTGAACTGGGATTATTCTGGCAGATATTGTAATTTTGATTTCATTCAGGATCTCTTTCAAATAAAGTTTCAGTGGTCAACAACAAACATCATAGAAACGTAAATAATAATAAATACCATAACTCTACTACAACAATGAAAACTAAAGTCAAGAACAGCCCTCAATATATATATATATATATATATATATATATATATATATATATATATATATATATATATATATATATATATATATACGTAAGAACAAATGTGTTTCATATTTGGGAGTTGTATTATGGGATGGACAGAGGGATGACTTGAAACAGTGTAGATGTTTGTTGAGTTTCAAAAACACATTGAAAGCCAAGTAAATTAAGGAGTACAATGTAAAATGATTAATTTATATGACTATGATGAATAATCTACAGGAAAATATTTTTTTTTTTTTTCTTTGTTTCCCCTCTTGTGTTATATTTGTTTTTATTAATGATCTGCTGATGATTCTATGGGTTGTATAGTATAGGTCAAATAAACCTAGGCTTCTGCCTATTCCTTTTTCAGTTACAGAATGAGTTATAAAAATAATAATAAATAATAATTATAATTGATGTTATTGTTATTAGATATGTGTTTATGTATATATATAGATCTAAAGATGGATAGAAGGATGTGTATATGTATATGTGCGTATGTATACATATATATATATATATATATATATATATATATATATATATATATATTGTGTGTGTGTGTGTGTGTGTGTGTGTGTGTGTGTGTACATTTCTTAACTGAAATAAACTAACTAACTAACATATCAAATGTAGGCTACTATTTATTACCAAGAAACATGCTGTACATATAGTCTACATTGAGTCTATGTATATATGGGCTACACTGTGTTTATGCGTCTGTGATAATGTCACAGACGCAGTAATGTTACAAGTCTTATTTTGAAGAAAAATGTAAGTTTGGTCCTATTTAATGTTAATATTATTAAGCTAATGCCAGTTCCTGTTGTATCTACCAAACTGGATGTTAAAGCTCTTATGGGGTTTTCACATTTTCACATTTCATCAGTCATTTGTCAGTCCTTTATAAGTAATGTCCAGTTCAGGAGAAGGTAAATAAAGCAATAATTGGCTGTTATATCCAAACACCTGAGCAGGAAGTGAAATGATGTTCCGCTGCAAATGTACCAGGAACTAAAGAAGTGTTCAAAACACTTTAAATCACAATTTGTAGCAAAAGTAAAACACTGAGCATGGAAACTAGTCATTGTATTTGAGACAAATAAATGAATATACTCTCTTCCAAACCTCAACTCCTACTTCAGTTAAGAAAACTACCAATGAAAGAGGAGAGCTGTATGAATATTATTCAATTTAAGAGGATGTATAAGGAGAGAGTGGAGAGATTATATAAAAATATGTAATGACGTAGTTTTGCTTATGATTTTGGTTTTATTTGTTCATTGACGGTTATGTAAACTCTTTTAGTGTGTTGCTGTAATGAAAGGGGCACGTATTATATGGTTCCTTCATCCTGCTCCTTTTCAATCATGGAGAATGGAATGAATAAATGAATGAATGAATGAATGAATGAATGAATGAATGAATGAAAACAGTGATCATAAACAGCATGTAAAACCTGGAAATGTCACCATAAGCTCAGATATAACAACTGGATATCATACCGATATTTTGCACTGGTTATAGGTTAAGGTCTTACAATTATCATATAAATAGAAAGTTTTGTCCTTGTTTATTTTTTTCTTTCTACTATTTTGAGATTTTAGCCTTTTGATGTGAGAGGCAACAGACTAAACCAAAGAACATCTTTCTTTTTGTAGGATGTCTTGTGCCAACTTGCAAGAACAGGAACTGAAAGTGAATTTTTCTGTAATAATATATAATTCAGTTCAAACTTAACACCCTGCAGAGCAAATAAGACAAACCTAAACTTAAGTGAGAATGTGCAACACGTCCCCGTTCTGTTTCGGTAGAATACTTTCACATATTCTTCTTTAGAAATCCAACTCCAGATTTATAAAGAAGATTCTTCTCTGGTTTCCTTGCACTAGCTACAGTTAACCTACAAAATTGATTTTAAAATACTCCTCACTTATAAAGCCTTAAATGGAACAGGGCCGAGTTACATTTCAAACTCACTGATCAATTATGTACAAACTAGAACACTAAGGTCATCCAACGCAGGCTTACTAGTGACTCCCAGATATATTACAAAGATAATTGGGGCCTTTGTTAACTATGCACCAAAATTATGGAATACAATTCCAAAAGACATCAGGGAAGCCAGTTCACTGAGTATATTTAAAACCAAATTAAATTTTTTTTTAAAATTTTCATCAGCCTTTGAAGGGAGATAAAAAGAATGGGGTCAAAATTCTGTTTTTTTTTTGTTTTTTTTTTTTAAATGTATGTATAATCAGTTTATCTTGTACTTTTGTAATTTTTTAAATTTTGTGCAATCAAATCTTAATGTATTTCTTATTTCACCCTTGTATTAAAATTGTATGTTAATTTTTAATCAATGTGAACAGTTTTTGTATGAAAGGTGCTATATAAATAAATTTTACTGTTATTATTATCATTATAACTCTGGAATCATGCCACAGGCCTAGCTAGCTGCATAAAGTTACAGTTCAACCCGCTAACATGGACTTACTGTACACGTGTGTGTTGAATCGCAGGATGACTAAGCTAGTGTGCAGAGGTGTTAGAGCTGTCGAGCACCAGGTTTCAGTCAGATTGAGATTTGCTGAGTTTTTGCTGCTGTAAGCATGTGGCCTTGTCACAGAGGCTGCCCGCAGCCACAGCTCGTTGGGGAGGAGGAATAGAGCTTAATTTCATTACCCCATGTCAACCGCCACTGGGGAGAAAACAATGGAGTGGGAAAATCTAATTATGCAAGATAGCAGGGAGTAGGGAGGCGTGGGTGTGATGGGGATGAGCTGGCAGCTGAAAGAACACAGTCAATGTCTTTAAACATATGTGCTATGTGCTCACAGAGGCCTCACAATGGACCCTGTGGCTTTGGTGGCACCGCAGCAAAGCCTCATGTTTTTCCTCCAGGGTGGGGGCCATATGGGGGATTTGGTGAAGTGTCAGTCAGTGGAAGTACGAGCCCCCCACAGGTGCCCAAGGGAGTCAGCTGAGCAGAGAGAGTGGGGATGAAGGGGAACTCAGCAGTGACAGGCGTCTCCTGCAGAACCTCAAACACATGGGTCCCCACGGAGACGCTGGTCAGGCTTAGATGCCGGACTGCTGGGAGGCGAGATGACACTCGGGTTCTCCATGTCCGACCCGGGGCTCAGCATGGGGCCACCAGCTGCCAATCACCTTTTTTTTTTTTTTTTTTTCTGGGAGGTATGAATGTGACAGGACGGTTGGCATATGGTGCTGATACTACACTGGAATGCTCTGATCAGCTGTCCATCAGTGTCTCTATGGCAACCAGAGATGGCACTGATAGGTTTTTGAGCACAAAACCTGCTTGTTGGTTGGTCTATACAACAGGACTCATCAAATATCGAATATTTCTGACCAGGAACTGTACAAAGTAAATTTGCCAGTGTCAAAAAATGTAGTGTCAAAATATTTTCATTCTTTTAGAGTTATTCCTACAACAGACAGAGTAAAATTTAACAAGCTAACTTCCATGTGTCTGAAGGTAAGTTAACAGAGGTTTTACACTGTGTCATATATTCAGTGTTAAAATAAACACATTATTTCAGAGTTAATTCAACACTAATAAGAGCAAAATACCTTTCAGTGTTAAAAGATAATGACTGAAAACCCCCACCCACCCTCTGCACTCAAACTGAGTGAGAAGTTGGACATTGAAAAGTATGAGTATGTGTTTTCAAACAGTTCAAAATCAACACTCTTTGGAGTAATTTATTTATAAACATGTAGTGTTAAGTACGTTTTAACACTCTTCAGTGTTGGATGTGAATAAAACTATGAGTATCATTGGAAAATTAAGGAACAATTATCCATTAATGATTAAATTTTTTATATTTAAAAAGTAATATATGGTCGAAAATAATAACAAAAATGTGTTTTCCTCAATTAAACATTTATTCAATTCATAAGTCAAGATTATGTGATAAAAAGTAAAAATTATGAGATTAAAAAAACTGATATAAGTTTGGATTTAAAAAATCAAACACTGATTTTACAGACACTGTACCTCTTTTTTCTTATAAAAATGTTTTGTCCGTGTCAGGGGAGACGACTAAAAATGTGTTCCTCAGGAGGAATATCACTGAAAAAACTACTGTCTTAGGGTATATGTCACAGAACAAGACAGTTTAGTTAACTTAGTTTAACAAAGGCATCATTTCTCATAGGGAGCCTAAGTGACGCGACTCCGGTCGATTTCCGGGCAATGGGGCCTAAGTGCCATAAAAAAATGAACGCGACTCAATGGAGGGATAAAAGTAATTTTCTGGTCCTGTTTGAAATGTGCTACAGTTTTCACATATGACATCTGTGAATTTTAAAGATACGTTTTCACATTGGGAACTTTGGACACTTTGGACAGGCATCCAAAGTTACGTTAGGTTGTATGTGATAGTAAGTAATGGACTACAACGTTCGTCTCACAAATATGACGTCACCACCAAGCTTCACCATCAACCTCTTTGAAAATGGCTGTGACTTTGGCGAGCTTCACCTCCTTCTTTCAGGACGAAGGCAAGAGCATCAAACGTGGAGAAAACCACTTTAAATCGGGGCATGTGGAAAGTGGCAGCTACTCCGGGGGAGAGATAGTTGGTCGAGTGAGAGCCAGCATGCGGGACAAGCTCTCGTCAGCCGGGAAGCGGTAGAGGGAACATGTGGAAATGGTGTTGTGATTACACCGGGGCATAAAGCACACATGCATTTTCAAATGTAAAATAGAAAAGGTGGTATACGGTTTTGAAAAGTTTACAGGGAAAGATTCTGCTGTGACGTCACCTATGCAACGTCTGATATGTAGTCCAAACAGAGTCCAAATAATGACATATTTTTACATGCTAATAAATCACAAAACCCGTATCAAAGAAACTCCAAACGCACATCATTGGTTATGATTTTAATTGAAATACAGCAAATGTGTCATTCAGGACATAAAGTAAAGTGGAGCAGAAAATAATTATTTTCTCCTCATCCACTCTCATGTTACATTTTTTTTCGAATTTAGGCCCAGTGGACTGACCGGAAAGGGCGGAGACTTAGGCTCCCTATTACTTACTGGTTGATGACTGTTTGTTAACACCACGCAGAACAGCTGTTTACATTTCACCCGGTGAACTGAGGTGCGCTTCATTTAAACATGCTGTTGTGCCGCCCGGGCGGGTAAACAGTTTAAGCCATACATATTGTAACAGCCTCGCAATGTTATTGATGTTTGTTTGGCGTGATTGTGACTGACAGTAATTGTTTATCCTGAAATAAAAAGTAGGTGAGACCCACTCTCCATCCTGTTCCTGGATCTAGTAACAATACAATATATAAACTCAGGTAAAAGTGGGGGGGTATGAAATCATCTGGTCATCTCCTATGGGTGTGACGCCCATGTAGCCTCTCTTTTTCATTTTAATAGCCCATATCTAACCAGTGGGGAACATGTACCTGCTATGAGTACATTTGTGCAGTGTGGTCAGTAGTTTTCTAAATATCTTCCTCTGATCACTTGGTTTGCACACTGCTATCATCAGCCTCTGCATGTTAAATATGATGGATTTACTTGGATAACATCTTTATTACTGTCCTGCTCTTCTCAAATTCATTGTGTCACACAACCTGCACAAGTGGGGTAATGATTTCTATTAAAATTAATCAAGGTCAGGAACCATAATCAAAGGACAGAAAGATGAAAATCAGCAGCATCTGCAGAATGAACTCATATCTCAGAGTATCTAAAGACCATCAAATAGAAAGAGGAACTTGCTGGAAAAGACAGAGAGAGAGAGAGAGAGAGAGAGAGAGAGAGAGAGAGAGAGAGAGTGTGTGAGAGAGAGAGAGAGAGAGAGAGAGAAAGAAATTGCCCAATCCAGAGCCTCAGGAAGCTGTTTTCCTGCCAAGCTGTATGGCATATCCTCTGCTGATATACAATATGGTTTTCTCTCTGAAAGCTCAGATACGACTGCAGATGGAAAAGAAGCTCTGACAGCCAATCATGGTGCAGCATCATAAAAGTGCGGTTTTGCATGGCGCTGTCTAAACGGCTGTCTCGTGGCTTTCTGACGGCCACTCAACTGGCACTGGTGATAAAACACAACTGGAATGACTCAGCAATTTTTGTTCTTTTTTTTTTTTTTTTTTTTTTTTTTTTTTAGAGAAGATTTTCTTAATCTTTGCAGGACCAAAGCCAAGTTATTGAGCGAGGGATGCTCCAGCCTGGACCTGAAAGCAGCTTGAATGATTCAAAGGCAGAGCAGGGAGAGGTGGAGGAAACAGTGAAAGGCAGAGCTGGAAGACAGAGATACTAAAAGCCCTTAGCCATTAATATGTGCAGTTCTAGTTCTGAGCAGGGAAATGAGAGTGTCACTCAAAGGGACTTAAAAAGGATGTGCAGAGCTGGAAGCTTAGGTGGTGTGTGTGTGTGTGGGGGGGGGGGGGCACAGAAAGAGGAAATGACATGACAGTTGTCGTTTACTCATACATTTCACACAAATTATTGCCTGGTCTCCAGAGGTGGATAATTTCCCCAACAAAACTGCCCTTTGCAAATTGTGTGACCTCAGTAAATCCAACAGAATACATAATCAGTATCTGCTAGAGTATCTCTTATGGCTTCTTGCACAAACATGCCTTAAATACATATGCATTACGTATACATATGCAAAGTCCTGCGACTCCACAAAAACAACACTGGATGATTTTTGAAAGGACTTAAAATAACCAATTTTAATGTACTTTTTATCTGATTTATCTCATAATTTTGACTTTTTATCTCATAATTTTGACTTTTTATCTTATAATTTTGACTTTTTATGGTCACACATAAAAAAATCTAGTTGAGTGAATCAAATTAAATTTCTTAAGGTTAGGGTTATTTGAATTTAATTTGATTGACTCGGCTACATTTTTTTATGTGTGACCTACTGAAGAAGAATTTTTAAGTTGATTCAATGTTTTTCTTTTTTCAGTGCATCTGGGAGCTGTTTTTTTTTTTTTTTTTTTTTTTTAACTTTTATTTAACCAGGATATATCCCACTGAAATTAAGAACCTCTTTTACAAGGAAATCCTGGCCAAGATGGGCAGCAGCAATGCAACAAATAGTTACAGGAATACACAGTTAAAATACATACAGCACACACATTCAACAATAAACAATTGGTAAAAACAAACAAAATTAAGCAGATTAAGTAAAGCAAGTGTAACCATTACTTTCGATCAATATTGCAGTGTTCCTATGTCAATTGCCAAATAATTACAAAAAAATCAAAAATAAAACATCAAGCCCATATAAAGTGCTTTAAGTTAACACATCAAAAAATGAACTTATTGATATTCCTGTGTTTCAGATCATGTCAAATAAATAAAACAGACTCATCAATCACATTAAAAAGGCAACTCATATACAGAAACAATAAAGATAGAGAATAAAAATTTAATTAATGCTATTAAAAAACATAACACGCTAAATATGACTGTAATTAATCTTAATTAATGCAATAATTTAACACCTCTAATTCCATTATTTTACTTTTTCAGGCACTTAATTTAAAACACATAAGAGCTATGTTTAAGCCAGGGTCATATTCCTTGTTTGTGTGCACACATTGGGCCAATACATCATTCTTTATATCAGCTGTTCACAGTTTCATGATAAACTGGTGTCACTGTCCATGGTGCTGAAATAACAGCTGTGCCTCATATGAACATCTACAGCTGTTCTGGAATGAATGGGGGTTTTACCTCAAACACTACACATAAAAAGATTAATTGAATTTGGTTCAGAAGTGTATATGTATAATGAATTTATTGGGAAAAGCCTGTTTACTTCACAGGACAGTATTAATAAGACCTGCATGAAGAACTCATGTGTCTAATACAGTGTCTTCATATCTGCGTCTATGGTCACTGTCCTTATTCAGTTTTCCACATCAACTAGATCCATCCTTATGGTTACCATGACACCAACAGAAAGTGTGTGTCTGTGTGTGTATGTGTCTGTATATATGTGTGTGTGTGGGGCCATTAGCTTGTTTGCATTTAACCCTTTAAACATCCAATTAATTTCACATAAATTTGTAGGCAAAATGTAGTTTTACTTTTTTACTTTATTACCAAGGAGGTTATGTTTTTTGGACTGAGTTGCTTAGTTTGTCTGTTTGTTAGTTAGCAAGACAACTCATATTCAGGGGATTGGTTGATAATGGAGATATGTGATAATGATTAGATGTTGGTGGTTATCTGGGGGGGGGGGGGGGGGGGGTTCTGCACTCTCAGAATGCTTTTCTAGTTACAATTGAGAAGTTGTACTTTTTTACTTTTACTACTGTCAAGGATTTGAACCAGTACTTCTACTTTTACCAGAATAATTTTGTCCACCCAAGTAGCTGTACTTCTACTTAAGTACAGAATGTGAGTACTTTTACCACCACAGAGAGGTACACCACCTTTAAACCTTTTCCAGTTACACTCAAGATTATATAAGTGGAATGAGTACTGGTTATTATAAGAAACAGAATAAAAACATGATTTAACTGTACGCTTTAAAGTATTTCTGTCTTTATAACTGCCTGATTTAATTAATAAAGCTCATCCAAGACATGAGGCTAAAGTACACTCAACAATAACTGTTGTGTTGTAACCACTTGATTCACATTAAACTCATCACTTTCTCCCGTGTGGGATGGAGTGGACCTTAAATCCTATTTCCTTTCCCAGTGACCTGAACAGAAGTGCCTAACAATCAAGCTAGTCCCCAGAAAAGCTAAGATACCAGACCAAATATAGAGCAGTGATGAGAGGATCCTCTTTTGTCATTAATCTTCTCCATACTTCAGCCTCAGAAGTGCCTCCATTTCCGCTGCTCATCCTGTTGCTGAAGGACGTCTGGAATATTCTGTGATTTTATCTTAATAGGTAGCTGGCTAGACCTAATAGGAGAACAGTGGCAGGATAAGAACAGCAGTGGAAGATGGTGAAAGTAATTACTTCTTAACTTGTGAGAGCTCAATTTAGGAGACAGAGGGCAAAGAAATACACTTAGACTGTGAGCTCCAGAGGAGATGAACTGATGATGCCACTGATCGGATTAACCACATCCTACTGTTTCACCCTTCAGAGTTAAGATTTACGTTTTTACTGAAATCCCACTAGATTTGACAGGTTTAAAAATAATCACGAAAAATAGAACTGAACAATGAGCAAGTCAACTACTTATTAAACAGCTGAAGATCTAAATTACAGATGAATTATATGAAATGTGTATGTGGGGTATATATTGTGGAACCTAATTTTATCCCTAATGTTTTCCTTTTCAATTATATTATCTAATATTTTTAAATTATATCAATTAAATGCATGTCAGAACAATATCATAGAATGTTCTTTGAGGAGCATTAAGTAAGGGATAATGTATTACCCATGCGTGACTATCAGAAAATTATTTCCCGACGGTACCGTACAGCACCCCAACGCCGATGGCAAAGGGGTGCTCTTCCACCCCAAATATTTTTCGATAGTCACGTGTGGGAAATACATCATCCCGCTTATTCTATGGGTTATTACAGCTTATTAGTACTTATTTTGAAAAAAGTTTGTTTACAAATTTTGTTTATCAAAATGATTAAGAATGTATTCATATGGACAATGGGTTCGGTTGAGAAAAAGTAGTCCAGTTAGAACGTTATTGTTGTTCCTAAGCAACACTCCACTGGCACTACTTTGCTGCACAGCTGCTACCTCTGACTTGCTAAAACCTCCTTAGACATCGGCCTTACTAGTCTAACAGATTGGATGAAATAGCTGTTACAACGTAGCGAGTACTTACTTTCAAAGTGGTCGAACTACCTGTGGAGTGATATGAATCTGAAGTGACAAAACTCATTGCCATTGGGCGTTAATGGCACAGCGGGCAGTTATCGGGCAGTTTCCCAGAATGCGGGGAACGTCCATTCAAAGTAAATGGGAGCTGCCACAACATTCTAGAAGGCCATAGAATAAAGCACCATAAATCCTTCCATACGCACTAATATTTCTGACCTCCTTACTTACTCTGAGGTGGGTTAATACTCCTCACACACATAGGCAGATACCTTGGTATTTATGCTAATGTATTGTGAGTATTGGGGATCACTTTCAGAATTTGATAATTTTGATGTATGGACATTTTTTAATAACAACACTCATGTAAAGAAGATGAAAAGGTTCAGACGAAACACTAGTTTTGCGTTTTTTCTTTCGCATCTCTGTATAAATGTAGCCAAAGTTACACTCTTCTGAAAAAAAAAAAAATATCAGTCATGTTTTGTAAAACCTGCCACTTCTCCTTATGCTAATGTCACTTGGTATTAAACTCAATATGAGATATAATTGTAAGTACTATAGCCAAATAGCCAAAAGCATTTATATCTGTTTACATAGTAGCACTGGCACCTGTTCTCATCACTACATCGCAGTCCCATGTGGAGGAGAGGAAATCTGGAGGGTTTCAACCTGACGTCTGCTCACACTGAGTGAGTAAGTCTGCTGGGTTTTCTCCAGGACAGTCATTTTTTTAAGCTTTAAGCTCCGGGTCTGGCTATTAGTACTGCTTATATCTTAAAAAAAAAAAAAAAGGAAAAAGGAAAGCATCTGTTCCAAAAGGACAGAGACAGAAGCAGAGAGTGGAGCCAGAGTGGAAGTGTAGGAGGAGAAGGCAGACGGAGAGAGCTGATATGAGTAGGATGGACTTGTGCAAACAGAAGAAGATTCTGCTTTTGATGGAGAGACTCCCACCCTTTCACTTGTCTGAAGTCAATTCAACAGAATTACTGTCATTTTATTCAGTGCTTCACGGCCATTCTGTGACGCCGCACAGAAAGAGTTTTAGCACCGCAGGTAGAATTGACAGACTACTGTAATGACTGTGAGTGTTCTGAGCATGTGCTGTAGCTTTTGTTTGTGTTTTTGTATCAACCCTGTGACGATACTGTACAACAAGTGCCTGGAAATGATGGAACAAGATGACATAAAACTGAAATGTCACAGCTCAAATTCATCGACAGCTGCTGCTCTGCCAACACTCGCTTGTCAGTCAGGTGACCCACAGTCCAGTACAACTGGATTGGATGATAACACTGTGTCTGACAACTACTGATCCAAGTTGGAGGTCATAAACCAGCTGAAAAAAAAAAAATCACTGTTCTCCCCTAAAAGCATAGTGTCAAGGGATGAATCTGATTACACTGGTCTACAAGTAAAATACAGCATAAAACTAATGAAATGTCCCCACATGTGTGTTACTGATAAAGAAAACTCAAGTCTTAAATGCTGTTTGGCTCAAGTTTCCAAGATAAGTCTGGGGTCAAAATGTGAAATTGTTAGAATGAACAAGAGAATAGGTTTTAGTCCAAAGGAATATTGGTCTCAGATCTACTTCAAAACACTGTCTGCACATTATGATCCATTCACTTTACAGGTTCTTTCTAGTGGAATATTTACTAATCCATTGTATACATGTACATAAACCACCATATATGTGGAATAACACACCATCGTATATATTAAAAAGATGTTACTATCTTACTTGTTCTCCAAAATAATTACAATCTTGACAGACTGACAATGGAGTTTATAGCAGGTGGTCTTGAATTACCTGTGAAGTAAATATACCAGTATGTATATATTTTGAATTCCTGAAGTAGAAATTTTCCACTAAGTGAGCAAAGGAATGTTAAGAATTCCTTTGTCTCAGCTTAATATTTTCCCGCCTAGGAATGGGTCACGCCTTAGAGGCAATTTGATCAATGAGGTGTTCTCATGAAACTGTGTAATATGACGCTCCCCCAACCTACCAATCCCATTTAACCACATGCCCTTTCTTCCTGTTCAGTGAGTGATGTCACTGGGCAGGGCTTGTGGTTTAAACAAAACTCTTCGGCCAGAGGAAAAACCGGGAAGTGAGTGCCATTTGAATTCAGAACTAGAAGCCGCGTTGCTTTTCTGCCTTCTCTTGGTCCTCACCCCTCTCAGCTGAGATGACCCCTGTCTTATGGAATCAGCTTCCCTTTAATATTAAAGATGCCGACACAGTCTCTACATTTAAAATTAGGCTTAAAACATTCCTGTTCGAGAAAGCCTATGATCAGGTTAGTTAAAAAATTATGTGGTGTCTGAGTCGCAGTTCAGTTTAGACTGCCCTAGGAGTTAGAATGCTGGGGGACGTACAGTACACTGAGTTCTTTCTTTCTTTTCTTTCTTTCCCTCACACCTGTTTCTATAACTTTTACAACCTATCTTTCATACCAAGTCTGTTCATGACTAGTCATCTGGTGGTTTTTTTCCTGTCAGTATGTTTGTTTGTTTGCTTAAAACTTTGCACAAAAAAACACATTTCAGGAAAAGTGTGAAGTGGTCTAGAATAGAACATTCATACATTTTGTTGAATGTAGGTCAAAGGTCAAGGTCACAAATTTGGCAAATCAGAATGTCCTTTTCATTCCTGTAAAATTATACTCAGTTTTTCATATATATTATTTTTGCTCTCACTGTGGATGTGCATTGACATCAGAATCTTAAAAGACAAAAGTGAAGACTCGAGGTCAAAGGTCATAATAAAGGTCAATTTTGGATATAACTTTTGAAATATTCATCTTACAGACTTCCAGTGAACACCAAAATGCTGGTCTTTCTATTTTGCATCTTGTGTGAACCGAAGACGGAAGAGGTCGGGGGTCACTCAGTCAATGCCTAAAAAATTCAAATGGACTATAACTGAAAAACAAGTGGAAATAGAACCTTAGTTACTATTATTAACAGATGGGAAACCTGACTTCGGCTTCAAAATGATGTTGTGATCTTTGACCTTGAGTGACCTCGAAAAGTCTCATGTTTTGACAGGGAGATGTCCAGTAAGAGCTAAAATGTTTGTGAGGGGGCGGGGTTTATTGAGCCTGGTACCACTTGTATTAAATTGATAACTCATAATCTCTCTAAAGTCTTAATTATTACTAAGTAAGTACTTTATTCATCCCGTTAACAAAACCTGATATATAGGTACATCAAAATCTGATTTCCATACAGACAAGAGTGAAAAGGCATCGGCTGAAAGAGTTTCACACAATATTACAGTTTTAAACAATAATATAACAAAAAAAAGATTTAATCTCAGCAAAATCTTAGATTCATACTAATAACTGGCTTACTTTATTCTACTATTTTATATTCATTGAGTATCTTGATGGCAAACATGCTTCTAAATGCAGTGACTGAAGTGCACACCACTAGTGCTTGGTTAGATTCTGTTGTACAAAATGTGCTCCTGCATATCTTCACTTTTGGTTTTTTTTAAAACCTCATTATCATTCTGGAACAGGGAAGAAAAGCAAAAAGCACTCTGGCTTATCTATTAAATAACACTGGCTACAAGGATGCAGCGTTGGTATGTTTTGCTAAAAAGTGTGCATATTTTCAAATTAAAATAATTAAATGTCAACAACACAAAATGGCATAAAAAGTGTCATTGCATATTATATTTTCATCAAAATTAGCTATTATCAGTGTTTAATGTCTCATTCTTGGGTGAAATGATAATATGACGGTAGCAGAAGAGACAATGGCAGGATGATACTAATATACAAGAGGAGAAAAAAGTTTTCAGATTCCTTTGAAAATGTACATAATCTGTAATACTGTCATGAAATGTCTGGTAAAATATTTTTGGTTTCAAAAGGTGTAGCTACATCAGACAGACATACACAAATTATTTTATTTTTATGGCAAAACTAAATTCCTGACAGTTTCAGGAAGTTTCCGAGATGTGTTTCTGTCCATCCTGTTTGTTTGTTTGTTGTATATTTATACTGACCAGTTGTTTATTTTACATATTATATGTTATTTATTCTGTTTGTGAACTGCCTCTTGGCCAAGTCATTATTGTATAAATGAGAATCAGTTCTCAACTAACTTACCTGGTTATATAACCTACTGACACCCAAGAAAGTCAAAGGTTTAACTTTTTTACATTAGTAAAACTACTCCATTTGGAGACAAAATTATCCATTTTTATTTGCTTTTATTGCTTTTATTTGTGCACAAAGGTAGAAGTTGATCAAGAACAAGGGGATTTATCGACCTAAAAGTTCTAGCAGGCAGTAATAGACTTCTGTAATGGATATAAGTTATATGGGAAGTGTAAAATAACCTCTTTGGCACACTTTTGTACCGAACTGTGCCAAATGTCCGCCTGGTTTTATCCTGACTTAAACCTTCCTGGAGGCTTTGTACTTTGCTCTAAATCTATCAACTTTTGTACATGAGTTTGATTTTCAAGGTGATCAATTGTGTCTACATTCATGGAGTCATTGTTTGCAGGGTGTTATATTTTGGCAAATAAGAAAAACAACAGGTGAGGATAAAAAAAAAAAAATCTAATTTCTCTTTTAGTTAAGAGAGTGCAGACCTCCCCCCCACAGATCACCACCAAAATCGAATCATTTCCAGATCTCCCCATTACCCACCTGACAGACAGACAAACTCTGGCAAAAACATAACATCCTTGGTGATATTAATTCCAGTTTAATACCTACAATATTTTAGACAATGGGAATAGATTCTGTGACGTCTGGGGATGTCCATAGACACAAAGAAAATCCAAATGAACCTTAGGATTGTGGAGTAATTCTTTTTTTAGATGTTTTCCCGAAAAATATGTTCAGAGAAGAAGAGGTTAAACAATTATCTTGACTGGAAACTGCACAATGCAACATTTATTTTTAAAAATACATTTAAAAAATTATATACATATGTATTCATAATGGATTTTTAATGGATTTTTTTGGAGTAAAACTGTCTCCTACAGAGGACAAAAATGCATTGCTGGGTCTCAGGAAGATAAAAGTGAAATATATAAATGAATGAATAAATAAATAAATGAACCTTCAATGGAGCATGTGCAGAAGGGGGCAATATATGTTTTTTTATTCATTAATTTTTTTCATTTAACTGTGTTTTTATGTAACATATCACAAATACATGGGGTGTCCAAAAACATTTTCCACTACTCTGCACTTAATGTTATGCAGACTAGACAATCCATAAGACCTGTTCACAACCTCTACCTCTGAAAGTGAAAATAGTTGTTTGCATTTTATGATAAAAATATGTGTTTGTTTTGGTTATAATCATTTAGTTTTTTTGTTTTTTTTGGGGTGGGGGTGTCTTTCATTAAATGACTCAGGTGGAAATAGAAAATAAACGTGGAAATGACATGCAGCAAATTATTCTTTACTGAAATCAAACTCTGGTCTCCGCCTACATGGTAGAAACAGTTCCAGATGAGCGACCAAAGCTATGTAGTTTTAACTTTTTATTATTTTCTACTAAACTTTCTTTACTTGGGTGAACATGTGAGAATCTACAACACTTCTAAAGATGTTTCGAACACATAATGAATGTAGCAGTTGAATGTGTAGCACATGGAGGTTGTGTTGGAAGCATTAATAATGTATTTTAACCACATGGGTCCAATTTACAGATGTATGATAAACCAGTGCTTCTCAACTGGTCTCACCTCAGGGCCCACATTTTCCAGCGATCATCAAGTTACAATAGGGTTTAAAGGATTTGTAAAAGCCAAAAGTATTTTCACAAAATAGCCCTGTTAACAAAACCTATACAATTTACACTATATTACTTAACAGACACAAAATCCTGTTGTTTTTACAGAAAAATTGGCAGCTGTATTTGACAGAACAATCCTCTAAGAAACACGTCAAACCATAAACACATTTAGATTAGATTCAACTTTATTGTCATTGACCATGTACAAATGCAGAGCAATGAAATGCAGTTAGCATCCAACCAGAAGTGCATAGCAATACACATACATGTGCATATACATACACACGTATGGATTAGGGATGTCCTGATCATGTTTTTTTGCCTTCAAATCCAAGATTTTGAGCATCTGCTGATACCGAGCTCCAATCTGATACTTTTCTAAAACATGAAATGAACTAAGAGCAAAGAATAAGATACAGGATGTCTCTTATTTTAATTTTTTCCACCAACTTCTATGAGGTAGGTTGGATTACAGTCTGAATTCAGAACAGCACAGAAATAGAATATAATGTTCTACACATTAGGAATAGTGTAACATTAAAGAAACTGTGTGTGTGTGTGTGTGTGTGTGGATGTGTGTTTGTGTGTGTGTGTGTGTGTGTGTGTGTGTGTGTGTGTGTGTGTGTGTGTGTGTGTGTGTGTGCAGACACAGACGGTGGACGTTGGTTGTTAAAAAATACTATTTAGCGCTTGTTTATTTGTAATCTCTACTTAATAGGTAATAATAACAATAAATATATATGTATTATTTATTTGACACCTGAACGGAACATAACGTCTGAGTCTTGATCATTGGCACCGATGCCTCATCACGTGATGCATATATCATGTATATATATATATATATATATATATATATATATATATATATATATATATATATATATATATATATATATATATATATATATATATATATTATTATTATTTTTTTTTTTTTGTAGAGTTGTGTGTGTGTGTGTATCATGAGGCCTTGAAGTAATGAGAAGAAAAATGTATTTTTTATTGCATAATGAAGTTGTGGAAGTGTCAGATTCATCATACGAAGGTTAATTCCCATTATATCAATTAATGCCTACTGTGAGTAATTTGCACCACAGTTATTGAAGGTGCAGAACCAATCTTGACCTAATTTAGGAGCTGCGTCCCAGCACCAACACAAGTCATTTTTCTCCCTATATTTGTAAATAAACTTTGTCAGTAATGTGCTCACAGTGGTAGTGACATGTGTGTTCACAGTTGTACATGAGTGAGTGAACAGCATTGCTATCGCTCTACATCACAGTAAAAGGGTAGCTCCAGGTTCAGGGGTTCCACACCGACCATGTCAGCTTGTTTTTAGAACATCAAATGTTGTGCTGGAGTGGGATCGTGACACATCTAACAACAATGTTTTCTTTCTTACTGCCCAGAAGCATGTCTTTTGTCAGCACTGCTCCACTGTCCGTTTAGGACTGTGTTTCTATACATGAGAAAGAGACAGACAGAGAATGGACATGACCTTGGTTTCTTAGACTCTGAGCGGCCTCGCTGCCCACATGCACGGTGGAGATAAGCGACGGCGCTGTGAAGCCGACTTGACAAACACTGACACCACATGCCTCCAAAGCTGGATACATGGTGCTCAGATACAACGTGAATACACCAGTATTTTCAGTCCTACGCCATTCATCCATTCAACATCTGTGCACCTACACACAACTCCCTGCTTATCTGCCCTATATACAACACTGACTCATTTCTAAACCAACTTTAATTACACATATACAGTGGTGAATAACAGCAGTTCATAAGAAATGTATTAATTATTAATATCATTGAGATTATAGTAATCTACTGTTTTTATGTCGTACTGACAGAAAAGACACGCTCAAAAATCATTGTACATGAATGAATGGATCTATCGATCTATCGATCTATCTATCTATCTATCTATCTATCTATCGATCTATCTATCTATCTATCTATCTATCTATCTATCTATCTATCTATCTATCTATCTATCTATCTATCTATCTATCTATCTATCTATCTATCTATCTATCTATCTATCTATCTATCTATCTATCTATCTCTCTATCTCTCTCTCTCTCAGTTATCATCCTGCCCTTGATGATAATACTACTACTAATAATAGTGCATTTTATTTGTATAGCACTTTTCATGACACTCAAACACACTTTACATACAGTACAATAAAAGCCAACTAAAATATAAACAATGGAAATCAAAGCAGTGCTGAAAGTTCATTATTCCTGTTATCATAAGCATTTCTTTTTTCTTGTATTAATGAACATATAAATAGTCTTTGCTGAGAAATGGGGCTGCATACAACGGTCCTGTGTGGCTTTGTCCACAGTTTCCATGGTGACCGTATGTGTTTGTCCATATCAGAATCTGTCATGTCTTGTCTGTTTTATCTCATGATTTCCTGTTTTCTTATGAAACCTAAGGGCTCTAATTTCGCAGACCTGGTGCAAGTGGGGTGCAGCTGGACTGTGCTGCGCTAACAGGGTGTGTCCAAAAGACTTTTGTCAGTTTGTCACGCTGCACAGACTGGCGTAAGCCTACCTCTCCATCCCTCCTCACTGGTGTAAGTGGGAATGAGGGAGGAGAAAGGGAGTGGATGGATTTAATACAGCTGATCAGATCTGCAGCATTAGCACCTCTTCTCTCTTAAATGCACGTCCAGACGCACGCCGCGACACTGGTTGACTGGGTCCATTTGGGTTTTGTTTGTTTTATTTCATTTAGGAGTCTTTATGGTTCTTAAGCTTTATTGTTTTAGTTTTAAGGTTTGGGTTTGTAGATGATCGGTGGTTCTATTTTTCATAAACCCTTAACACGCACACTCCCACAAGTTTCTGTCCCACTCGCACCCACACCAACAGACATAATACCTGTCTGTGAGGTTGTGGTAATGTGTGCGCTGCCAAACTACCACTACACCGGCTGCACCGTGCTTAGATGTACCTTCAGCTTGCCGAGCTTGGTCTAAAATCATTGAATCTGTCACTGCGTTGAGCTGAGTCTGTGGTCTCCTGCTACGAGTGCATGGCCACACCCATCTTGGTGCACTCGTGTACCAAACTAGCACTACGCCTTTCAGCTGGTGATCTCTATGTGCACTCTGGTGCCGTCTAAAGTCAGTGAAACTGTCACTGCGCTGTAGCTCGATCAGTGGTCACCTCCCACAACTTCGCCGCCACATCCATTTTGGTGCACCAGGGGTCGGCCAAACTACCAAACTGCTCTACACCGGCCAGAAACTAGCATTGCGCAGGCTCTGCCAGCTTGTGCACCCTGCGCTGTGCCTGGAAACTAGAGCCCTAACTTTCCTCTCGTTTCAGATCACTTAACATTACCCTTTGTGTTTCCCACCTGTCTGACTGTCACCTTCCTCTGAGTGTGTCCACCTGTTCCTCCTGTATACAAGCTTTGCCTTACCCCTTGTGTTTTGCCCCCCCACCCACACACACACACACACACACAGTTCTCCAAGATGTTTACACCATTCCTCTTTACGAGTGATTTTCAGTTTTGTAAGTTTTGCGTCCCTGCATTAGTTACATTTTATAGCTGATTATTTTCTTCCTCCTTGTGAGTGATTTTGTTTTTGATTCATTCTTTCTCTAATTGATATAGTTAAGTTTCATAACTGTTGTTTTTCCTTCTTGAGAATGATTTTTTATTTTTATCAAATGTCATAGTGTTTAGTGCTTTTCTGTATTCTCTCTCTTTTGGAATGATTTTCTCTTCTTAACTTTTCATAGTATTTAGAAATATTGTCCTTTGCCTCCTGTGGTGTTGCTCTGTTTAATAGCCTGTTTGCAGTCCTTTTTTTGTCATTTTTTGCGTCACTTTGTGTCTCATGTTATTTGCACTACTTAAATTCTTGATTTTTATGTTTTCATATTACTGATGTTTGTTGTTTTACTGCTATGGGTTGTCTAAGTTATTGCACTGAACCTGACAACTCTGTCTCAGTTTTGTTGGATTTCATTAAGATGACAATAAAAAAATGTGATTGTGATATGGGCAAACACATTTGGTCACTATGGAAACTGCAGACAAACCCACAAGGAACCCTTATACCTGTATGCACCCCCCCCCCACCCCACCCCACACACACACACACACACACACACACACACACATCCACACAGTTTTAAATCTAATTTTAAGACTCACTTTTATTTACTGTGTCTTTTATCTATCTTGATTTTATTACTTTTAACTATTTCATTTTATTGTTTTATTTAGAGTTTTATTGTAGGTTATTTGTATTCATTATGTGCAGCACTTTGGACACATCGTTGTTGTTTAAATGTACTATGGAAATAAAATGGATTGGATTAATTTGATGTCAAGGAAGGATCCAGAGTTAACACTTGAAAAAAAACAAATGTGGGTGGATTTGGTGTTTTCATTAATCACATACTTAAATATTTTATTATGATTATAATGATGATTATGAACATTATGAATCTGATTATTGATTCAGAGGGAAGACACTTCCCCATGTGTTCATGTTATGACACTGAATAAAGAAATAAAATATAATCAGGTCCAGGTCTGATGTAATCGATAAGGACAGCTGTCAATCATGTCATCAACCATCCCATCTGTCAGAAAACACATGGGATCACCCACAGTCTGCAGGAAAGACACATTTTCTTCAGCCTTAACTCATAGGCTCAACATAGAGGCAGAAGTCTCATGTCAAAATGAACACATTAACACAGACTAATCCACCACCATTAAAAATTTAAATGCAATTTAATGGAACAATTGTTTACAGTTGTTTTGTTGAAATAAACACATTCATTGCATATACTTTCATATTTTTGCATGTTTCTGATATTTTATCACATTCTTGGTGTTTTTGTATTTTTATTTTAGAAGACATTTTGAATGTGTTTTGGATTTTTCATAGGTTTTTTGTTTTCCTCTGCATTTTTGTGTTTCTTAGTGTATTTTTGTGTATTTTGTTTGAAATTTGAGACAGAACATAAAGAAAACAGAACATAAAATATTTTGATGGAGTTTTCTTTTCACCAAAAGCACTTCCAACTTAAAATATCACATTAACACGAAGCGTATGTTAGTTGGAGGGCTGGGACAATATGCTTTTATGTCAGTTCGATTATTTTATTATTATTTTGGGTGCCGATTCGATTTAAATTGCAATTCTTTGATCTTCTCGATTTTTCGCTTGCTATTTATACCAGCTGCATGAAAAAGCTGAATGGTGATGCCTACAGATCATATCAGGAGCCATATTTCCCCCAAAAATGCACATCATATGTGAGTCAGTTCAGATTTATTCAACAGTAATATATTTGAACTAGACTTTGGGAAGTAACTTGCTACGTTCATCTGCACACAACACACATAGGAGCCTTTAAATTATAATACTTCATAATATAAAAATACTCTCATGGAAAAGAGGCAAATAGATGTACAATATAAAATCTATTTTCTCAAGTATTTATTTATTTAGCTGTTCCGGCTTAAAATTAATCATTTAACCCTTTACATTTCACCAAAATTCTTAATAAAGTGAATTGAATACTGTTCTTGAACCATTTTGATAACATGCATTTGGTATTTGATTATATTATGAATGAAAATAATAAGATGCAAACCTGAAATATTGGAGACAGGTCCTATTTAAATGATGCAATAGCCATTTGTAGATATGTATTAATGTTTTGATGTGTTTTGGATGACATATGGACTACATCTGGAGATTTTTTTTTTGGGATGTTTTCGTTGGACTATGACTGTGTTTGTTCTGATAATCATGAGAAATAAAGGTTCAGATCTGCTGTTTGTCATTTGTATTTCCAACAAATGAATGATTGTACCTGCTGTGGTTATTATATCGAAAAGTGAAATATGTGAGAATCTTGGGTCATGTGACCATATGGGACAGGTTAGGGTAGTTTGACTACTTCCGGCCTATACTACTCTTGGTAGTTTAAACTGTTAAATATGGAAAATAAATCGATTTTTAAACAAAAACAATTATTTAGAAATCATAAACCAAAAAATCACGATACATATGCGAATCAACGTTTTCTCCCACCCCTAGTTATTTGAGGATTCTGCTCCAGCTTCAGCTAATACGTCACCCAGTTTGGACAAACATGTTGCATGTTGCATTTTTGCTGATGCAAAATGAAACACAATTAATATAAATTAAAAAGAAATATTTAATCATGATTAACCAGAATTAATCTGATTAAAATGTGAGTCATTTGATAGCCCTCGTCCTGTCAGATAACTTAATTTACAATATGTTGAAAGATGGGTTTGGAATTTTTCACTTAAAAAAACAAACAAAAAAAACACTGCAGCTTTTTGTTAATGTTCACTGACTATAACTAAAAAAAAAAAATAAAAAAAATGATCGATGTAATTTATTTCAGTTAAGAGTGAAGACATTATCAAAGCACGTAGAGCAACAAAGCTTTATCTGAAACACATGAAAGTACACATTCCTGATCTGTTCTATACTGCATGTGAAATATGTAACAGCTCACAACATATTTGTCAAACACTTCCTGCATTATTTCTCATGGCTTCCCTGTGTCTAAGCAGAAACATCCCCACCCAATGTTGTTTTTCCTCTATTTTTCAATCTGAACACACATGTACAGCTTTACAGTGCTTTCATGTTTTCAAGCTGCTACACAAATAAACCTGCTGCGCCTTTGGTTTCCACTGTTCTAATCTTGGCTATTAAAGTTTGTAATCCAGTTCTGTCATCCTTCTGCTACAACGACAGAACAATGCCTAGTGTATACACAGCAAATCATACAGTTTCTGTCACGGGAATTGTGCAGTTATTGTTTGGTGTGTGCATGTGCAATATGCATCCAATATATACATCTTACCCGTAACATTTTGCAAGAGCAGAATGAGGTCAAAATAAAATCCTCTGCGACTGAAAAATATGAAAACCGAGCCTTTAGGATTGTGCAAACCAGAAGATATGAAAGCACAAAGCACAGGATTGGATTATATCACAATTTACTGGAAATGCAACGGTTGAATTGTGTTTTGTCAGGTACTCTTTTTGCAATTTTCTTTTTTTTTTTTGACCCTCCTCATTGTAAAGGTGTTTTTTTCAACATGCGTCAAACTTATCTCCCTGTACTTTGTAAATTAATCCTGAATGTGACGTCTTAAAAGGAGGCTAGTCAACAAAACAACTCCTTTACTTAAGTAAAAGTAAAAAAGTACAATTTCACAATTGTAATAAAGTACAGAAGTAAAAAGTAAAACTGTTTTTTTTTTGTGCCATGAACGCAATAATACTTATTTAATTAAGAAAAATCAGGAAAGTTTAAACAGTATCTATAATAAAGCATTTAAAAGTGAGTTACTGTGTAGATAATGTGTTTGATAGGGTCACTGTACTCAGTTGTGTGGGTATGGGCAGGGAATTTAGGAAAAACTGAGGGGAAAAGTCACAATTGAGATAAAAAGTCTTCATGTGGTTTTTAAAAAAAAATTACAAATGAGATTTAAAAAATGCATAATTTGAAAAGAAAAAGTCAAAATCGTGAGATAAAATGTTAAAATTGTTAAATAAAAAGTCAAATAATGAGATAAAAAGTCAAAATTGTGAGATAATAGTCATATAACTATAATATATACAGTCACACTTTCTCTCCTCCACTGATTTTTCCTCTGGTGACTTATTTTTCATACTGTTTAGTTTGAAAAAGTAACAAGTCTATTCTGAGAATGTCATAAATATAAAGTACAGATATTTATGTAAAAATATAGGGAGTAAAAGTAAAAAGTTGCCAGTAAAGTAAAGTAGAGATACATAAAAAATGTACTTTAGTACAGTAATGAAGTACTTTTACTTAGTTACTTTCCACCTCTGGGTATTACATCATATGTTGAGAAAGACGAGAGCAGCTCTGTAGGTGGCTAAGTTTGAGCTAATTCCAGTAAACTAGGGAAGAGGAAGTACACTATGAAATCTTATGTGGCAGCTGGTCAAAGTACGCTAAGCTTCCTCTCTGCTTCTTTTTCTTCTTTTTTTTTTTTCACTCAGGGTAAATGACTTGAGGATTTCTGAGCTGGTGGATACAGAAGCTCTGTGATGTGACTAACAGGATTAACTGTTAGCTAGGACTTCATGGGAGGAAAATGCAGTGCGGACTCATCATCCGCTGCCGCAATGGCAACGCATTCAGCATTAACTGTACAGAGAACACACCCACAATAAAAACCACACACATGTGACCAACTACAGACTGACAAGAGTGGCCATTGTATCATCTTATGTAACTATTTTTAGACATTTATGCAATACAGTGACTGTACAGCTATTTGAGTTAATGTAAGTTTGACTACACTTTATTTATACCTGCAGGGAAATCTGTGTTTTGCATTTAAGCATTCATAGTATTAGGAACAGTCACAACCACTGTGTATTAAAATAGTGTGAAATTTTCATTGTTGACTCAGCTGTGATTCTGGGACACATACTCATTTTGTTGTCCAATTAAATGCAATGTCTAATTTTTATGTCATAGTCTTCCAGTTAGTTCTATGACGGGGGTCTCAAGCTTATTGTCTTTCAGGGGCAAAATTCAGCCTGATTTAATCTCCAGGGACATGTCCAGCCGGAGCATAGGGTTAGCTCAGTGTTTGTTTGTTTTTTAATCACTTACTGATTTAAAATGTTGCAGAGCTATCAGGAGTGGAGGTGTCCAGGTGTCCAGGTGTCCAGGTGTCCAGCGTACTCATTGGATGAGCATACCTCACAGCAGAATCCTGCACGGGTTCGGGTACCCGTGAGTGACCCGTGGGTGAACCGCAGATTTTCACGATACGGGTGAAAAATATTGTGCTGTGTCGAATACGGGTTCGGTTCGGGTCGGACGTGGGTGATCGCGGGTGTAATTTGCGGTTCATAGGCTAAAAACTGTTCTTTAGTTTGAACGTGTATAGCTGCCTCCTGACGGCTTCCTTCTTGATGCGTTTTTCAAGCGCGCGCGCGCGCGCGTGTGTGTGTGTGTGTGTGTGTGTGTGTGAGCTCACGGATAAAAATATTTTTTGAGTTTATTATTTGTCTGCTACTGTTTAACAACATTTTTATTTGGCTCTGCCTTGGCTATGTCACTGTTCAGTATATTCGTGGCAATAAATGTTTGTATTTAAGTTTAAGTCTGACATTTTCTTCCGGGTTCGGGTCGGATATCGGGTTCATTTATAGCGGGTCTTCGGGTGCGGATTTTTTTTTTTTCGTCGGAAAACGGGTCGGTTTGAACATGACGGGTACGGGCGGTTGCGGTTTGTCAAAATCAGAACCGTGCATGACTCTGCTTCACAGATAGTAAGTTCTGCTATGCATTTAGTGTCATGGGTCACATTGTACTTTAATACATTTATGTGTATAGTAATGATAAAAGTATAAAACTGAACTAAAAATTATAATATTACAGTTATGTCACTGCTCCCTGTATTCAGTCATTACATTAGCATACTGTTGATAAAACTAGTTAGCTTATTCTGATGCCTGTTTTCATTCAACAATGGTTATGCTATACCCTGTTAGCTGTAGTGTTAGCATGCATCAGTGTACATTATTATCATCTACTGGAATAGATGGGGTGGGGGTTTACCTTGGCGGAGGTCTGGGCTCTCAGACTGCTTTTCTAGTTCGATAATTAAAACCTCTGAAAATCCATCTTATAACACACCAGTGAGTCATCACACAGACCTACAAATTAAATCCAGACAAGGCAGACGTTGGAATGTTCTATTTGAACTGATATGCAGTTAACAGAGATCATTTAAAGACGGAGCACCAGAGCTGGAATTGAATCCTGCTGAGAAAAAAAAAAATAGTTAGAATAGCACTGAGGGCTGCTGGTGGTTGGCTCCATAAATTCCCACAAGAACTCTGTAAAAATACTATTAACATTAATTCCACTTTGGGCTCATTTTGCAGCTGAGGACTTTTCATTTTGGTTCAGGCACTATTAGAATAAAAAAAGATAATCCTTTGAGTATAAATAAGAAAGGAGATTAACTTCTGTGATGAGGTCCAGAACTTTGTTACCCCATGTCGTACATAAACCACTAATCAGAGTAGGGTCTCAGGTCACTTCTCCAGAAGTTACGAGCACCTTTATATACTTTCATTTTGTTGTCGTGTCTTGCAAAAAACTGCTCCTGAATAAATTAACTAAAGAGAATTTGAAATGTAACCACAGGGCAGTGGAAGAGTCAACTCCATACACTTATTCAGTCAGGACAAGTTTGACAAAAAAAATCATTTTCTTTGCAGTCAGATATATTTGGAGCTGTTCTGGGACTTTCCTGCCCTTCATTGTGTACAAGTATAGAGTCTAAGGCAGGGGGAGCAGCAGTATGACCCTATAGGGAACACAACTGAGCAGATGTCAATGACAACAATTGACATTTAGCCAGAACATGAAAAAGATGAGGTGAGGTGTTTGTGGATCGGACAGAAGGGACCAGAGGAGCAGGCGGGGCAGTTTAAAGAGGGTGTCCTGAATGAGGTTTACAAGATCATCTGGGCTATAAGCTCATACAGGCTGGGTTTTAAATCAGCTCAACTAAAGACGCACTACATCAGTTGACTGTCATGACCTCAGTTTTTACAATAAATAAATAAATGTGTTAATGTTAGTATCATGTTTAAAGGTGCAATATGTGGGGCATCTACCTGTAATATGCAATGTAATATAAGAGCATGTTTTCAAAATAATTACACTGGAATGAACTTATGGAATAAAACTAGTGAAATGTTACCACATGTGTGTTACTGATAAAGAAAACACAACTCATAAGTGCTGCTTGGCTCAAGTTTCCAAGGTAAGTCTCAGGTCTTAACAAGAGTTAAGATATATGTGTATATATATATATATATATATATATATATATATATATATATATATATATATATATATATATATATATATATATATATATATTGCGATATGAAAATTCCTCAGGAGTATATAACAATATAACAGCTGGTGGTACTGACGCAAACTGACGCTAACAGATTAGTGGTCGACACAGAACATACGCTTCAGTATCATCCTTCTCGTATCTGAAATAAATAAATACATGTACTTTTTTTATAAATATATAAATAAGACAAATAAATGCAAATACTAATAAATATATACAAATAATAAATAAATAAATGATTACAAATTTGAAAAATAAAAGAAAATAATTAATTAAAAAAAATAAGTCTTTCATGTAACCAAAATAATTAAATAAAATTATTAATTAGAGATATGAATAAATACATCAATAAAACAAAAAAAAGAAATTAAATGACAAAAATGTAATAAAAAAAGACAAATACATAAAATAACAAATAAATAAATAGATAAAAAATAAGATAGATAAAATACATTAAACATTAAAAAAAAAATAAATCAATGAATTAAAAATAAATACAATATATATACAAATAAAAACAAAATAAAATACTATTACACTATGTGACTATTGCGTATACGTATGTTACGATGTCGATTCTCAAACAATATATTGTGCAGCTCTAATGTCAATTATTCACTGAACTATAAAAACTAAAATCAGTTCAGTAAATTCCTTTAACACGTCCCTTTTCCCATATATATATATAAATATATATAAACCTTCACTATAACATCTTCAGCAGCAGACTCCATGACAGTGTCCTACTTTGCAAACATCATTGGACTTTACTGCAGCATTTAATGACAATTTGCATGGATGTGTTCACAGACTGTGGACTGTTCTCCTGCAGACTCTCCAGGACACCTACACACATGCTCATAACATAACAGATATGAGAGATGATGTGACCAATTGCATGTTTAGTCCATCACTCCATCATAAATATGCAGCTTTGTGTAGCTCTGTGCAGTGAGTTGGGTGGGCTGTTTGAAGCACAGAGGAGGGGGTTCAGTGTGTGAACACATTTACCGAGGTGTAGTCTGACATCACTTTGAAGTCGATGAAGCGCTGCTGCAGACAGCTATGAGATGGAACTTCCAGTTTCCAATTACTCATGGTTCTGGAAATATGAGGGACCTAAATTCACTTGGCTGGTAAGTTCTGTCCTATGCTGATGATGTGGGGATGACTGCCAATTTTCTATACATGTTATAAGGAATATTACGTAACATATGTTTGTCAGATTTTATTCCCATGTTCCATTATTATATGCCCCAGTACAATGTTCAACATGCATTAATGCTTTTAGATATGTCCATGCCTTTGTAATGCCTATAGTATTATTACTTGTCTTATCTTATATTTTGTGTGCTTTTGTCTTTGGGCTTTTTTTTTTGTTAAATAATGTAGATGAAGGTAAGTCTGAGGTCAAATATTTAGGAATATTTTGGTCATTTTTGTTCATTTTATTGAGAATTTTGGTCATTTTTGTTCATTTTATTGAGAATTTTGGTCATTTTTGTTCATTTTACTGAATATTTTGGTACATTTTATTGATGATTTTGTTCCTTTCACTGAATATTTTGATTACCATCCAGTAACACTGGTCAACAAGTAAAATGCTTCCAGAATCAAAGTAAAATAAATAAATGAACAAACAATGTAGAGTAAGTTAAATCATAAATATGTCTCTGGATATTCACGTTTTCCCTCATTACCTTTAATAAACTTATTCTAAGTAATAAAGTCAAGTAAGATTTTGTCAAAGGTGAATGACTGTGGTTTTTAAAAAGGTGATAAGTAACTAAGTAGAAGTAATTCATTAATGAACTTAACCTCCTGACATCCAGAAAAATACAAGTTTTAGATTTTTTTTAATGCTAAATGATTGGAGGAATTTTGCATATTTTTCTTTAATGCTCATGTTATGTTACAGGTCAAGATTCCAGACGTTTATTGTCACATAAAACACAGGCTTGATGCCATGCAGTGAAATTATTAGATTGTGTGTGTTCTGTCAATGTGACAAAAGTATAGTAATAAAGTAGTAAGGTTAAAAATAGTAAGACAAGACAAAACTAAAAGCATATGCAGAAATACAATAAATAAATAGATAAAATAACATTCTTTAGGTAGGCAGTGGTATGTAGTAGAATGTTGAATGGCTTGGGGAAAAAAGAAGCTGTTTTCAAGTTTGAACGTCAAGGAAAAATAGTTAAAAGTATTTTTTCAGTATGACGTTACTTTTGCATGCTGTATGAGTGTAATCAATATATAATATGAAAATGGGTCACCTCACATATTTGTGATCACCCCCTTCATGTTTATATCACATAGATATAATTCGACCCAACAGTCAAACTGGAGGTTAAAGGTTTATTTACAACTGTGAGACATATTATGTTATTTTTCAAAGTTGCTTTATATGTTGACCTTTCAATCTGGTGAAACATTAAGAACATTTTTAACATGTTTTTTTTTTTTTTTTTAAATGAAAAATGAGTGAATTATATTTATTGAACCATTACTTGCTCAGAGTTAAGGAACACCAATGTGCTAAACATTGATAGAATAGTTAGTAATGGAACTAGTGATGAAATATGAGCAGTACTTGTTAGGATTGTTTTTAGTTGTTTTTGTTTTTTTGACCGCTATGAAGGAGGTTATATTTTACCTCACATTTGTTTCTGTCTATTTGTTTGTCATCAAAATAACTCAAAAAGTTATGGACGGATTTTGATTAAACTTTCGAGGTAGAAACCATTACATTTTGAGCTATAAAGGTCAAAGGTCAAGGTCACAATGGTGATATCTCAGAATCCAGACCAGATAGTATCAGGTGTTTTTTTTTTCCATTCTCTTCGTCTTACCTTCGTACATCAGATGAGATAACACCGACAGGCTCGATGACATCACGTTTTGGCGTCATATGACATTAATTGAATGGTATATTACCAAAATGTATGACTATTACCTTAAAGCAGGTTATTGACATATGTAGTTAAATCAGAGAATATCTTGTGCGTCATATTTAACATCAGACATTAGATCTAACATGTGAAATTTGGCCATTGTACGACATCGCATAACGTCAGAGTGACGTCATATGTGGTCAAATATAGAAATGGCCATATCTCAAAAATGGGACTGACAATTTCTTTGAATTTTTACAATTTTTAATGACCGTTAAAATAAATCATTCACGAACACGTCACACTAGTTTACAAATAAGTTATGAACATCCAGATCCAAACCTTGGCAGACTGGTGCTGCTTTGTGGAGGTCTGTGCTCTCTGAGTGATCTATAACATGCACTGGGTCAAAATGACCCAGGAACACCACTGCTGTTCCTGACAAATGAACATAACAGGAAGGCTAACGTTCTGTTTCTCTATAACTCACATCAGTAGAATGGGACTCTAGTACAGCCCTGCTGCAAACGCTAAAGCAGCAGGGCTCTTATTATTAGAATAATGGGGGTACTTAAATGCACATCTAATTGCCACTCTATATTCCAGTGCAGCGTTGCAAAAAAGATGCTGCTACACACTGAACACATAGAGTCGGGTGTATCTGTTAGCTTCTCACTGGTCTGTCCTGTTTACTCTTGATAATTAGCCTGACTGTGACTTTACTTAGATTACAGTGTTTATCACACAGAGTTATGCACATACAAGCTCCAGTCAGCATGACTCATATTTCTGTTTTACTAAAAGGATCGTTCCTTATTGTGAATCACATATAATCTCTTAAATTAAAACAGCACTTTAAGAGGAAACACACAGTTTCTCCAGTGCAGTTAAAGCTTCAGTGGGCAGCGTATGACGTGGTGTCAGTGTCAGTTTTCAAATGAAAGTGAAATGGTCTCAGAGGAAGTGAGGTTTTGTCTTTAATCCCAATTTATCACTGTATCACTTTAGACCTACATTAAAAAAGATATGTTGGACTTACTTAAAAACACAGTTTCAAGTGCTTCCACATAACTTTGTTAAGTGGGTGTTAATAAACCAGGTTTCATACAATTTACTGAATAGATTTAAGTACAGGGTTTCCCATAGTGCATTATAAGCCTGGCAGCCCACCAGACCTTACCCCTAACCCACCCTGTTACCAGGCTAAAAACAAAATGTTTATTTAATTTGTATAATAATAAAATCATCTCTCGTCATCTGAGCCCACTTTATCCTCACTAGGGTCACAGGGGTCACTGGGGGCCTAATCCAGCTACAATGGGTGAAGGTGGGGTACACCCTGTATGAGTCTCCAGTTCATCTCAGGGCTGAACATATATAGACAAACAATCACTCTCACATTCACACCTATGGATAATTTAGATTAACCAATTAACCTATCAGTGCATGTGTTTGGATGGTGGGAGGAAACTGGAGTACCTGGAGAAAACCCACACAGACACGAGGAGAACATGTAAACTCCACACAGAAAGGTCTGGTGTGGGAATAGAACCAGGGACCTTCTGCCTGTGAGGCACAAGTGCTAACCACTGCACCACCAAGCCGTATAATAATAATAATAATAATAATAATAATAATAATAATAATAATAATAATAATAATAATAATAATAATAATAATAATAATAATAATAATAATAATAATAATAATAATAATGGTTTCAATTTCTAAAGCACTTTTCAAGGCACCCAAACGCTTGACATTAGTAATCCATTATTTATTCACTCTCACATTCTCCCTCTGGCGGTGGTAAACTACATTTGTAGCCACAGTTGCCCTGGGGCAGACTGACAGAAGCATGGGTGACATTTTGCACCTAAGGTCCCTCTGACCCCCACCAAACATTCATACATGAGTGTGAGTTGCACTGGAGACAAGGAGGGTGAAGTGTCTTGCCAAAGGACGCAATGTACTGACTAGGACAGAGCAGGATTTGAACTGCCAACCCTTCAGTTAATGGACGACTTGCTCTACCATCCCTTCTACAAATAAATATATCTATTGAAAAATTTATAGAAAAAAACTATTGACACTAAACACTGTATTTAGAGCTTCCAACCTTTGGTCGATCTGATTATTTTTGGGGGCATGAGCACAGGTTTAATTAAAGGAAATGCAGGTACTGTAGCAGGCACAGAAGTGAAAAGTCACCCATTAACTTGGGTCAATCGCAAGTCTGTGAAGATATAAATACAGATGACTGACAGTTATAATGGCCAATCACTGTCAAGACTCTGCAGGTATCTCACCAAACGAATCTCATCTACGTTGGGGAAAAGACCAGAGGGACCTGCAGGAGGAACAGCTGAGTTTCCTAAATCTGCCTCCTGACGCAACTGAAGGACAGAATGAACAGGACTTGGCAGCAGCAGAGCTGTTGATAAACTGTATATCTACTCATACTGTCATGAGTAAAGCAACTTGAGTTCAGTCTGGCTCTGTTCCACACCTCCTATACTTCTGCTGATAAGGGGAACCTCTGCTGTATTATAGTGTGCTGTTTGTAACTAATAATAATAATAATAATAATAATAATAATAATACTACTACTACTACTACTACTACTACTAATAATAATAATAATAATAATATATTTTTTTAAATGACAGAACATTCTGAAGGCCATCAGTCATTTTGACAGATTAAAATACTGAGGATAATCTACCAAAGAAAGTTTCACATAGAACCTACTGACAGGATCACTGGTCTGTCTGTCTGTAAACAGAACCTACAGCACCAACTGTTCACTATTAACCTGAATACTGTTATGAATCTGGTCTTTGGTGTCTTGTCATTGTCTATTTTTTGTGAGTCTTCCTGTTTTTTTTTTTTTGGTCATTGTTAGTGTTCTGGGCTTTTAGTTTGTCATGTTGGTTCATGTCACTTTGTCTTGCTTTACTTCCTGTCACAGGTGTCTCTCCTCTCTGTTAATTAACCCTCTTGTGTTCCAGCTGTGTTCTCTCTCTATATACATTTCCCAGTGTGAGTTTGTCTGCCTTGGTTGCAACTTATGAGTGTTGTTTACCTGGTATCTGATTCTCAGTTCACAAAATGTTTAGGTTTTTCTGGTTTACGGTTCCTGTCTATTCCTTGTCTATCTGGTATGCATATACATTTTTGCCTGATTTTTTGCCTCTTCTCAAATTCAAATCTGCCTCACTCCTGCCAGTATTTGAATTCCTCAGCCTGACCATCTTCTGTTCTATGACAATGTCTTCTGGATTTAACCTGTACTCATGTTTGGACTCCCTGTGAATCGACACTATGACTCTGACTCTCCCACTCTGTTTGCCTGACCACTGATTATACACCCTGTCTCCTAGTTGCTGCCTTCATTAACCCAGATGATCCGAGGTGTGGAAGAGAAAGCATTATTTATTAATATTATTTTTATTAATAAATAATTGGAAATGCTATCTCTGTCTCTGAGTACAGCATTTGGGTCTGCTTGTTGTCTGGCATCATGTCCACACAGTCCTGGACCAGTGCGGGTATACAACAGGACAAACTGCAGAAATCAATCAGGCATACACGCACAGGTAAAGTTAAACAAAATGTTGGTGGGTAATGCCGTGGATATGTAGTTGAGCCACAGCTGGTTTGTTTTATTTTGAAATAGCTTTATATCCAGCCACAGATGCCACTGAGCAGAATTGATGGTGTGTGTTTTAACCAAAAATAAAGCCCTTAAAGGTACGTTAAAAAGGAGATACTGTGTGGGTTATGGGTCTAATGTATGCAGATACAGGACGTAGAGGACACTAGTACTACTGTCACATGACTCTGTCCATCCACCTATACAGTAGTAGAGCTTTTGTCCGGTTGATGGTGAGTCGGAATATTAATTGCCATCTCTTATTTTGATTGTTTAATTGACTTCAGCTGAATTTAGATGCTACTTTCCTGTCAAAACAGTAGAGTCTCATTAGTTGTTTCCAAAAGGCCAGTAAATGTGATGAACTGATAAAAGCAGTGGAAAAAGATGTGGTGGAGGATGAGAATTATCATCCAGGAGGAACTACAGCTATTGCATCACTGAGATGTTTTTGAACATTAAATACGACTAAAATATGACTCATTAAAATTTTAATTTGAAATGACGGATAATAATGTGTCATGACGGAATTATTACGACCCTGTCCGTCAAAATGATGGACAATAAAAATGTCTGGCACAACCTCTGGGCGTCATCATTTCTAAAAAGTGGTGTTTTGTGTATCCATATGTCAACACCAGGGCAGCGTTCTCCAAAAATACTGATTCAGGGCACTGAAAACTCCGGTATGATCCAGAGGAAAGGACGAAACAAGATTAAACTTTTGCTGATTGACACCATTTCGTTGTGTGTACAGGGTGTTAATGGGATGTCACAACACTTTTTTTCTGACATTGAATTGCTAGTACCAACACTTCTGTTCACATCAAGGTAGAGTTATTAAGTCCCCCACTGGCAAAAAGAGTCGGCCTTATGTAAAACACATCTTCTGATTGACTTGACATTTAGATCAATGTGTTTTATAAATAATAAAGGCCTGTCTGTCACTGCTGTCAGCTTTAATCTTTATTTTCCCAATGAGGGAGACTAAAACCACAACTCATAGTTCAGGGTCAATTTTAGGTTCTGATTTGAACTGGGGTGTAGTTCAAACACATATCAGCATCTTAAACATTCTCATCGGCCAGTGATGACCCCCCCCCCCCTACAGGATAGCGCTCTAAAAATAACCCCATCTGCTGACTGCAGCATACACTGTCATGAGTCTGCAAAACAACACTTCTATGTCTAAAATACCTAGTCTTTGTTTTCACCTTCATTCATGTCAAAATGTGCAACCGTGTGTGTGTGTGTGTGTGTGTGTGTGTGTGTGTGTGTCAGTGATGCACGGGTCAATATATAAACGACCTGCAACCGACTGCTACTCAGACCACAATAAATATATTTGAGAAGGACGCACTCGATCTGCTTCTTGACCCGCATTTTGTAACAAAGTAGTCAGTTAGTCTTTCTGAACATTTATTTCTGTGTTAAAATTCTATGTCATTGCTTGTAAGTTAATATGTTGAAAAAATGTGTTTGTCCTGCTTAAATAAGTGTCTATAAATATATATATATATATATATATATATATATATATATATATATATATATATATATATATATATATATATATATATATATATATATATATATATAATGTGGTTATTATGTTCGATCCAGCTCTATTGAAGCAGAATGTGTCTTTTCTCCTCATGTTCTATGGACTGATGTAAGAAAACACTGACTTCTGTGAATGTTCGTCTTCTATAATCCTTGGCCGTTGGGCCAGTTGAGCTCAAAATCGGAAAACACAATCTAGACAAGTGGGACATCAAAAGTTTTCCAAATTTTCCAAAGTTTTCAGGAAAAATTACCACTACATAAATTGCTTCAGCTCCGACATACGAACACAGATTGGGCTGAAATTGAACCCAGACGTCTATCTCCCAGGTCTACATCCATTGAGCTAACAACATTCTGATGTACTATAGCGCCCCCTAGAAATTTACTTTTATTAAAATGGCTGTAGTTTGGACATACAAACACAGATTTAGCTGAAATTTGACTCAGGCATCTATCTTTCAGGTCTACACCTGTTTGTCATATAAAATTGTTATTTCGCACTATAGCGCCCCCTACAGATTCACCTTTACTAAAATGGCTGTAGTTCGGACATCTTTATTTTGATCTTTCTATTATTTTTAATAACAGGATGTTGAATACCTCTGCATTACTGCCACACTACTCTATACTCAATTAAGTTACATTACTTAATTATTTATTACTTTATTATGTTAGATCCAGCTCTATTGAAGTAGATTGTGTCATTTCTCCTCATGTTCCATAGACTGATGTAAGAAAACACTGACTTCTGTGAGCGACTGAGTGTTCCTCTTCTATAATGTAAAAGCTCTGCCACATTGATCCTGGGGGGGGGTTACCGTGAATCATACACTTAACTGTGTGTTCGAGATGTGACACAATTCCTCCACCGTCCATTTTAAAACAGAAGTGGGGAGAAGGGGATACAAGTGCTATTTTCAGCAGCTGAAGGAAGAGCTCATACAGAAAAGGATTATCTACATGTACTAATATAGAGCAGATTAACACAGACAATATAGTCCAAATGCACCACCTAAGGACACTATGGAATTACAGTTTTTAAATGTGCTCTATACCTTCATAGGTTCAAATCACAAAGACTTGAACATGCAGTTAGCATATACAATAATCAATACTGCTCTGAATAATGGATGAGATGAATGAAAGGTCATGTGGTGATTATTGCAAAATCAATGCATGTGCTGAAACCTAACCACTAAAAGAAAAGAAAAATCATAAATATTTTTAGACAGCGACTGACGGTGCATTTATGGAACCACAAATATACATTTTAAGAATGGAATAATTATATAATCATAGCATTATATAT